>KK351087.1:112441-137447 GCA_000671755.1 Glossina brevipalpis
TTTTTTTTTTTTTTTTTTTTTTTTGATTTAGACAAATCGAAAACTCTGTGTAAATAAACACGAATTTATTGTACGCGTTCGCATCTCAACCTAATTACGAGCCCGATTTTAGCGTTAAAGCCATATTTTTTTTTCAATGTTTGTTTGTTTTTCAATTTAGTCATTTTAAGACTTCACTGACCTTTGCTAATACACTTACCACACAGCCGTATTTATACACTATATATATTCAACCAAAGAATTTATATCAATATAAACGAAAAAAAAAATAAAAAAAAAATTTATGTCTAATACATCAACTATTAAATCGTATGAATGCGGATCGAAACAAACATACTTGTACAGTTTATTAAGTGAACATATGTGCATATGTATATGTATATGTATATTCAATGCGGTATTAATAAGTTAATATAATATATATATACACACATGTACTGCAAGGTGAATGAAATGGGGTTAATGTTTCAATGCTTTTATTATTATTATTATTATTATTATTATTTCTTGTTTTTCAATGAATTTCAATTCAAGTTGATTTACACACACGAAAATTGCTGCAATAAAAAAACAAAAAAAAAAATTTAACATAATTTTATATTACATTTTGAAATGGATCGATCTATTGATGTATGTATAAATATAAGAATCGATCTGAAATCTCATTAACATAACACAAGAAAACTTAATTCATCCATCCATCTAATTGTGAGTTAATAAAGTTTTCCAATCTATTCATTCGAAGGCCTAAGCTTAAGTGAACGATAAACTTCAAACATAACTATTTCATTTCCTTGAATTTCTAAAATTGAAAAAAAAAAAAAAATAATAAAAAAAAAATAAATAAATAAATAAATTTCTACAACGGACTGGACTTAAATTAATAAATTAAATATATTGTGGGTGGTCTGAAGATTAATTGTTTGTTTGTGAAAAGTCTAACAAACTTAGCCCTTAAGTAAAACGTCTCTTTATCAGGCTACCGGTATCGCATTTTTCCAAATAATTCCTATAAAACAAAAAAACTATAAGCTTAGCTAGCTGTCAAGTTAAGATTTCAAAATTATATATATATGTACGTATATGAAGTATAGAGTATGTATTTACATACACAATACATACTTTCATGGGCACAGTTTAAACTGTCTTTAATTTATTAAATTAAATCAGTACAGAAAGGAAATCTTAAGATTAATTTCGTAAGAGGGAATTGTAAATTACACAAAATGAGAAGTTAAGAATGGGGAAAAGACGGAAATAAATGAATTAAAACAAGAAAGATATATATATATATATATATATATATATATTTATTTTACGTTAAGCCGAATGTACTGTACATGCTCAGCTCAAGGTCTAACGTACTTTCTATATGAATTCAATCTTTCGCATGTTTCACGATTCAATGCAAAGCAAGTAAAATGACCTGTGGAGTTATATGGAAATCAACAGGTAAGCGCATGAAAATCGTTTGGTTGGTTGTTGGACTCTTTTTTTTTTTTTTTTTTTTTTTTTGTTATATACATGTATGTGGATATATATTTTTAGTTGAAATGGGTTAACAGTTAGCTGAGTGGCCTCAACTTTTTCGTTACGATAAATCTAAGAAATACCAAATAGACAATGTCGGGAGTTAAGTAACCTTCACCTTGTCAGCTTGAACTTCTTCAACACACCGATATATATATATATATATATTAGCAATGACTCCATGTTTGAATTTCGTGCATATATATACATATGACATAATTTTGTTTGTCACAAGTTAGATGATTGAGTTAGCATATGCTCGTGTTTCTTTGATAGGTAACAGAAAAAAAAAAAAAAAAATATAAAGAAATGTGACAAAAAGAGAAAAGTAATAAAAGAAAGAACTCGAGTCCACCAGTAAGTTAATAAAGCAAAGGGCACATATGCAAAATGCCATTTAAATTAAATTCAGCCGCTCATCAAGAGCTTTCTTTTGTGTCGGTATAACAATACAAAGTCGTACATGAAACTATAACACAGGAAATGGTATTGTAGTGAAGAAGAAGTGAATAAATACACTTAATGTGATAAACATGAACAAAGGCAGAAAGACAGACAGACAGACAGACAGACAGACAAACAGACGTACATATAATAAATGAAGAAATGAATGATCATAAAGTTCTACACTCAAATTGACCTTGAGTGGGTATGATACAGTTTGGTCTTTTTATTACAAACATGCATCAGTATTCCATGGGATACTGAGTATCCCAGAGCAAAGATGTAAATTTATTTTTTGCGCTCATGGTCAACTAATAATTAATAATATATTTGCCAGAAATAACATAGAAAATAAGATGAATGAATGAATGCATGAATGAATGAATGAATGAATGAATGAATATAAAAATCAAAGTCAAAAGTTAGCCAAAAAAAAATTTAAGTACAATAAAAAACGTCTTAATTGTTGAAAAAAGTTTATAAACTAAATGCATATTGGATGGATGAGAGTTAAAGAAGAGGAGAGAAAAAGAAAGCAAGATCAAGAAGGAGAGTGTAAGGAGAACTTCAATTAAATTGATTTAAAAAGAGAATAAAATACTCCATTAGCATATGTACTCAGCTCTTTTTCATATTATACGCTTTAGTTCTGTTAATTTATGATAAGAATATATAGAAAACTATGCAAAAGTTATTATTTTATTTTATATGTCAAATTAGAGTCAGGTATATATTATGTCTGATTTATCTGTAAGTTAAGAAATAAAATCTATTCAAAAAAAAAAAAAAAAAAAAAAAAAAAAAAAAAAAAAAAAAAAAAAAAAAAAAAAAAAAAAAAAAAAAAAAAAAAAAACGAAGAAAAACTTTCATAAACCGTGATTATATCATTTGAATAGCAAACACGTATACAGGAATAGGAATCAAGCGAACTTATTTTTTTCGAAATCTTTTAATACAAAATCTAACGATGATAGTTTCCTTTATCTTCACTAATGTCAAAAGATATGCACGAACTCATTTTTATATTCCATAATATTGCAGTCAGAATATGATTTCGCTCGTCTTCATACATCATCTGGCCATGAAGTCGTCATGTTGAAGACGAAACTGAAAACGAACATAACTATTCGAGAGAACCGTAGTTTACTTTAAATTTGTTCCATGGATGGCGCTGCATATGCGTTTGCCTTTCAATCTAGATCTACTTCTACTCAATGTTTACGTGTTGGAAGCATAGAAGTAAGATATTAGTTTGGGGAAAAAGAAATCCATTATTTTCCAATTCGAAATGTTAAATAAAGTCCTGAAGTTCATATAAGATTGGATGGATTTAAAAAACAAAAAAAAAAAAAACCCGGTAAAAATATTTAAAAAATGCGATATTTTGGCGCGAAAAACATTTGAATTTCCTTTAAGTCTTTTTTAGTTAAATTTTAAAAATAATTACAATATATAAATAATAAAGAAATTCGCATATTTCATACTTTACTTGCTAAACATCCCAATCCAGTTCATCATTGAGCAACGGTACCGCATTTTCTTCGCCAAAACAAACAATCCCAATCAAGTTCACCTTTTTTTTTTTTGTATTAAACAATTTTTACTATATATATAGTAATTTAAGATGACTAATTTTATTGTATTCTCGTTGTTCACGTTGCTTTTTTACGACGTATTTATCCTTTTGATTTTCCATTGTTTATTTTTAGAAAAGAAAAATAACTTAAAATGTGCCAAGTGAAGAGCAGAACAGAGAAAGAATATTACACTAAATGGAAGACCTAAAAGAAAATTAACAGTTTGAAATAATTCGGCTGAAAAGGAGAATGTACTCCTTGTCGCTACTTGCAATTTCCAAAATGCGTTCCGAAAAATATGTATTAATATCTTTTTACATTACTTTTCTATAAAATTATTTTTGATCACGAATCGCCGAATATCTTATCTTATCCGCTACTTTAACATTAACAAATGTAAGAAAAACTTCATGTTAATAGGTGGGCGTGTCTTTATGAAATAAAGTGGACAAAGTGGACAAAGCAATCTATGAGTAACGAGTAAAACAGCCAGAAACCAAATGTATTTTCATTCTATTTTAAACTGTAGGCGTGACATGTGACCGATATCGAACATTTTCAATACTAACGTATGTGAAAGAATTTCTAATGTTTCTGACAGATTTGAAGGCAAAAATATTCATTTTTGCTGCCAAAAGAATGTTTATTTACCACAGACAGACAGACGGATATTGCTTAAATTGATTCTAAATTTGATGCTGATCAAGAATATATATACTTGTCTTGTAGTATCTCTGAAGTTTCCTTCTAAGTGTTTTAAACAATATAGCAAAATGAATATTCTCCCATATTTCGGTGCTGAGTACAAAAACAAATAATTAAAAGAATTCGTAACGAGGTAAAAATTACGTACTTGCATGTGTAATTTCGTTAAATTAAAAAGTAATAATTAATATTAAAAAAACGTAATCCATCAGTTGAAAATAAAACATTGACTGGATGCTGGGGTATTCTGGTAAAACGATTTTTTCATGTTCAACCGTAGTTTTTTTTGAATCACTAGACAGTTTGCATTCGATTCATCATAATTTTCACTGATTGAATTTGAAATTTTAATGATTTTTCTCCAAAATCGCCCACTAAACTTTGATCATATTTGACCTTGGGTAAATTATTTGAATTTAAAGATCTATTTGAAGCATAGTTGTGAAATAGAATTTGCCATAAATCATTATAATTAATAATAAAATAATATTTAAAGGCATTCCCGATCGTTACTAATCAAGGTATTAATTCGCTTTGAAGTTCGATTCCTGTATTTTCGATCATTGATTTTAACTTTTCATTATATTTTGATTTTTTTTCAAAATTCATTGTCTAGAGTATAGGTACTAAGACCTAATGCCCTCTGACATTTTGCTGTGTTACGTTGCAAGAAAAGTTCGAAATGAAATTAATGAATAAAATGAATGACTCCCGTCCGCCCTCCCTCGTTGAGATATTTTCTTTTCTCTTAATATATGTCTAGTGATTCTGCAATTTGTCTATCCCTTCCCTGAGATAATTTCCGGGTGAGTCCATTAATATGATATTAAAATTGCCCGGTTTGATGAGAAACGCTTAAAAAGTACAATTTCTTTTTGGTTTAAGAATGAATGAAAGTCAATGAAGACCTTAGCTTGCAAATATGGTAGACTTGTAATGAATAATAAATACTAAATCCTTCAAGTTAATCGTAATAGTCTTGAGAACAATAATTATTTTCCCATTTTTTTTTTTTATACAATCGAAAAGATCGCAAAGATCGCAAAGATCGCAAAGATTTTATTATTTATTACCCTTCTTTTCTTATTTTATCGTTTTGAAGATATCGAGTGGATAAAATACGCTTTGAATACCAAAATATTTCTGCTAGAAGATTCGTTTGTTATCGCATTTAAGGGTCGCTGTGTTATTTCTTCGGAAACAAAGGAGTATATGCTCGAGAAAGGTTCATTTTCTTTTGAATTCTACGAATGAAGTATCAGCCTTTGCCAACAGTTTCTTTATAAATAATTCATTAGCAATTTCAAAAATAAAACTTGAAGATAATCAAACGACATTTTGGTTTTTTGTAGTTTTTCAATGTTCCGCATCATTACATCCATGGTCAAATAAACCAACCATTTTTTTTTTTTTTTTAATTTGATCTTCTCAAGCATCCTTGGCCCGTAATGCCGTCAAAAATTCCGTTTCCTTGTGTCTCGTCTCTTATTACTTTTAAGTTTTCCAGCTTTATTTATTGCATGTAAATGTAAATAAATTTACAGCATATGATTGTAGGCACCGGATAACTCACTCACTCAGATCATATGTGCCTTTGTTGGTATCTTTTTTTTAACTACTCTACCGGAATGGAGTTTGAATCCACGTATCTTAACTTACCAGTGAAACTTCTTAACAATTTAGCTACGGTTACGGATATTGTTCATTTTTTTTTTTTTTTTTTTTTTTTTTTTTTTTTTTAAAAACCGGGGAAAAATTCAAAACTTTTTTTTTTTTTTTTTTTTTTTTTTTTTTTTTTCATAAACCGGGGATAAGTTCAAATCATTTGCTTGTTTTGTGTTTTTTTTTTTTTTTTTTAAATATCTTATCGCTATTTGCACGTAAGTATATACATACGCAAGCTTTTATAAATTGAAAACTTTTGCACGAAAGTGTTATAAAGTAATTCTTTGTATAATAGAATTTCATTTCTTTTTCATTGTATTGACGTCAATTATCACATTTTTCTATTCTTACCTTTTTTTAATTTTAATGGATTTGTCACTGTTTGAGTGTTACCTGCGTGCGTATTTAGGGGAAACTTTTTTTACACTCGCTACCGAAGTAAAGCAATATATTCACTTTATCACAACGTTTGCAACACTAACAAACAAGCATCAAAAGATCCTATAAAGTGTAGATTTTTTTGATCAGTGTCAAATAATAAATGAATCTCGACATTTCCTTCTATTCATCTGTGTAATGCCTGAGGTAAATATTCGCCCATCCGTAACCTTCAGATATTGGTTTCAATTTAGAGAAAATATTGAAAATTTTTGCACGTAAGTTGGATCAAATCGGTGCCAAAAGAAAAAAAAACTTTAAGCTTCTTTTTCATTAATCATAATCTAAAACAGCTGATCGGATGATAAAAATTTCCACTTCAGGTTATCCCACGGTAATTTTACAGCTGGCCATGTCCAACCAATATTATAGCTGGCTAGCGTGGCTGGCTAGTGTGGCTGGCTGGCTAGCGTAGCTGGCTGGTAAGCGTGGCTGGCTGGTAAGCGTAACTGGCTAGCGTGGCTGGCTGGCTAGCTGCCTAGATAGCGTAGCTGGCTGGCTAATGTGGTTGGCTGGCTAGTGTGGCTGGCTGGCTAGCGTAGCTGGCTGGTAAGCGTGGCTGGCTGGTAAGCGTAGCTGGCCGGGTAGTGTGGCTAGCCTAGCTGGCAGTAGCCTATTGGCTACTGATCTAGCTACTGGCTTAGCTACTGACCTAGCTGGCTACCGGCCTAACTAGGCTACTGACCTAGCTGGCTACTGGCCTAGCTGGCTACTAACTTACCTGGCTATTGGACTACTGGCTACTGGCCTTGCTAGCCTACTGGGTACTGGCCTAAGTAACTGGCTACTGCCTAGTAGCCTACTGGTCTGGCCTAGCTACTGCCCACTGGCAGTAGCCAGCTAGGCCAGCTGATACCTGGTAGCCTACTGGTCTCGACTAGATAGCTGGCAGTAGCCAGCTGGCCTAGCTAGCTACTACAGTGGCTAGGGCTAGCCTAGCTGGCAGTAGCCTACTAGCTACTAAGCTAGCTAAATAGAACCTTTTTAACAAAATATGTCGAGCTTTTTTAATAAAGCTAAAGAAAAACGAAAACGGAAAACGCACAAAGAAGAAATTTGACTTTTCGATATATGAATAGGATTGTTGCTGACTTCTCCATATAAAAATGTGATTGCCGCAATTACTTCTCCCTCAGTCTTCGTCACACGAAATATTGTTACAGTTTTTTTTTTCCCGGTATATATGGGACTGTAGTACGAGTGCATCTGAGCTACTAGCCTTGAATGCGGAGTTTAGTTTTGAATGCGGAGTTTAGTCTTTGCCCGGTAGTGTTTAGCAATATCGTGCAAGTGCGCAGTTATTTCCAATTTTTTAACTTTGGCTCACTGTGTGGACATTCCAATACGTTATTCCCTTGGTTCGCTTGCATAACAAGTTATGGAAGTACTTCTGCTATTATGCAAACTTTTTTCTGTTATGTCAACGATAGCTATGTTGCTGCGTATATGATTTATGGTTTCGGATTTTACCATTTGATATGAAGCATTTCCAAATTTTATATGGCAATAACGGAGCTTTTAACTCTTATTAATGTGACCATTACATCTAGAAAGATTACGACTTAGTCGTCTCGGCGCGATAGCTACGTTGATTGATTTGATTAGGGGAACAGTCGAGTGGTAAAATTCAAGCTCCGCTACCCTTCGAATTGACTTTTTGTTTCACAATAATTATCTTGATTCAGTGACATTAAATAACCGAAAGAAGAGTTTTCAAGAAAACGATCTACTGTATCAACGATGTTTTCGAATTTCTTTGCTTTTGAGGTCGGTTTTTTCCGTTTTTGACATAAAAAAAAAAACGAAACAACTAATGGCAAGTAGCTTAGTCAGAGATTAGATCATAGTTGATGATTAACCTTTAACTATCCATTTTTGTACTACTAAAAAGGAGACAAAACGAAGATTAAATCGAATTTAAGCATCCAATCAGTTAGTTTATTTATAGTAAACAAAAAAACTGTTATTGTTAATAAAAAAAATAATTTGTTGAAATCAGTTTTTTTTTGCTAATTGTTTTCAATCTTCAATCAAGCAACTCTAAAAGCGTATAGTTTTTAAAGGTGTTACCACAGACCATACAGGAAACCATAAGCCTTAATTATCTTTATCAAGAACTATGTAAACGAACAGGACCTTAATCGAAATTTAAACCACTATCACAAGTAATAATTAATCATAGTTTAATTAGCGATACTGTTATCACAAAGGATTCGATACAAATCCCATATAATTAATCATCAACTGTTTTTCAAATTTCGTCTGTATGCAACGATTGTTATGGTTTTGAAAAGTTTAGACAAAATGTTATTGCGGGGTTTTTTCGTACTAAAAATTGTATATATCAGGCTTCGTCTTTATGTAACGTTTTTTTATGGTTTTGAAAAGCAAAATATTTATGTTTCTCGTATTAACAAAATTTGCAATGATTAAGAATAACAAAACTTTAAAGAACCTTTGATAAATAAGTAAGTTTTAAACCTTACGTGACGAATTTAAAAATGTCATCATACTCTTATCTCCTGGCGATTACTTTGCGAAACATATTCTTTTTCTAAATCGTAATGAAAGGCAAAGAATTCAATATTAACCGAGACATTAATTGACATAAAGAAGAATGTGGAAGAAAAAAAAAAAAAGAGAAACTATCAGTGAAAACATATTTTTCAACTCATTATTAATGAAGACATTAATTGACACACGAGAAAAAGTTGAAGGAAAAAAGAATATCAGTAAAAGAAATTTTATCAATATGAACGCACTTGAACTGGTGGGCGCAAGCAGTCAGTAAATGAATCATTCATTACATTTCTGCCAGAAAACAAGAACAAAAACAAAATGAGATGATATTAACATAGAAAGAAAAAGTTATAATGAAGTTATAATGAAATCAGTAAAATAAAGTAAAAAAAATTGTTTAATTTAAAATTTCAACAAATATTTTTTACTTACTTACTTATGTATCACATACATATATACGTATATCGTCGCCAACTATTATATTAAAAATACTCGTATGCATATACAAGAGAATCTATTTACAGCTATGCACGTATGCGACTGATGTAACTGGCATGACATTGACAATACACTTTGACTGACGTCAATGTCAGGGTCAATACTAAAAATACAAATAAATAAATTCTTTTTCTGTTTTCTTTTTAACTTGAGAGAGCCATTTATGTTGTTTTTGTTAAACGTAGCAACAAAACCGGCCGGCTTCCTACACTGTACTTGCTTACTACTTACATGTGTATATGTAGCAGGTAAATAAAAAAAAAAAATTTAAAAAAAAAAACGAAAAAAAAAAAAAAATCAAAACCAAAACTATTATATTATATATAATAATGCATTTTTGCAGAGAATAAATTTTACTATAAGGTTTTATATGTGGCGCCTCGAATTACTGTATGAATGCATAGAAAT
The DNA here is from genome assembly GCA_000671755.1 of Glossina brevipalpis. NCBI lineage: Eukaryota > Metazoa > Arthropoda > Insecta > Diptera > Glossinidae > Glossina > Glossina brevipalpis. The sequence goes on from KK351087.1 coordinate 122,227, forward strand.
TATTCAGAAAAAGATGAGCATTTTCTCTTAGTCAAGCTTTAAATTTCTCTTCTTTATTAGACATCCGTATTGCTTGCTTTTTTCCCATAAAACGTTCTATTGCTTTACATTTTAAAATAGCTTATGTTTGCATGTCCGGCTATTATATGGAGCTTTCTTTTTATACTTTAATATGAAGGTCACAGAATGCCTTCATAGTGTTGGTCTGACGTATAAATAAGTTAAGTTTAGCTTTATTGTGCAAAATAATCCACCTGAGGTTAACTCTTGTTGCGCGAACTCCCCAAGCGCCTGCTGGCTGCATGTTTACCGGTTACTGTAAAATATGCATATAGTTTGTATTTACAATGTGTGAAGCCCTTGACAGCCATAAAAGTTCAAGTGCAAAACTTTTTTATATTTCAAGAATCTATTCGGTTTTTTTAATGTAGACTACGCATTAACTCACACTTATATCTAGCGAACTATCATTCTCACTTTATTTGCGAATATGTTTTTTACACTCACCACCGAAGTTGAGGGGCATATTCATTTTGTCATTTTGTTTGTAATGCCCAGAAGGAAACTTCAGAGACTTTGTGGAATTGAAAAGTACACATATTCTTGATCAGCATCATATTTAGTATTGATTTAGGCATGTCCGTCCGTCCATATGTCCGTCCGTCCATCTGTCCGTCCGTCCGACTGTCCGTCCGCCCGGCTGTCCGCCCGCCCGCCCGTTTGTCCGCCCGTCTGTTCGTACGTCCGCCCCTCTGTCCGTCCGTCCGTCCCTCTGTCCGTCCGTCCGTCTGTCCGTCCGTGTAATGCCTGTGGTAAATCTTCTCCTGGTTGCAAATAAAACGAAATTTGATAGAACACACTGAGAATACACCTCTGTTCTCGATAGCAAAAAAAATTGCATCCATTAAAATTTCTACAAATATTGTGATAATTATCCCGTAGTCTCTGTGCAAAAATTGAAAGAATCGACTACGCCGACTCGATGGATAATTGCTGTAATAAACATTCTCTTGATTTGCAAAAATGAAAATATCGGCTTCAAATTTGGCAGAAACATTTGGAAGTTCTTTGACATACGTTGCTATTGAAAACACGTCTGGTTGTTTTTCTGGCTGTTTTGCTCAGTGCTCCTAAACTGCAAAAAAAAAAAAACTTCCATGATATTTTTTTTTTCTTTTTTGAAGGTAAAGGTCGTAGATATAAAAGATCCAGCACAGCCAATTATAATTTTCTTACTTTTGTTTTCTTTTCATCTTGTGCTTTCCGTTCGTTTTATATCTAACGTCAAACGCTTTGTTAGGTTAATCATTTCATTTTTAATACTCAAGCTAAATCAATGGACGATATCATATCACATTTTGTGATATCAAATCAATAGGATTCAATATTGATTTAAGTCTGTTCAACTGACTATTTGTCTGCTTTATGAGTTGAATTCACGATAGAGCTTTTATATAAACTTTAATAGAATGAATCTGTTAAGCCTCGAATTATAAAGATATTAAAATGAAGTAAATTGGGTTTTAGTTACATTAAAAATTGCTTTTAAAAAAAAAAGTAAATAAATTTTTGAAAGGAATAAAAGTATGGTTTCATAGATGCAATTGTATCAAAATTTATTAATCTTTCCCTTTTTCTCATGTTTAGGATCAGAATGAATTGTAAAATTGTCATTACGATCAAATTTGGCAATACAAACTAGAAAGTTTTCAAATGTGGATCGATTCACATCTGCACCAAATAGAACGTATGGAATGGAAATAAGAAACAAGATCATGATGTTTTAAAAATAAAATTATTTTATTCGCTTAACGCGACTCAATCTAAAAATATATAAAATATCATCTCTTATTGCAACGTCCTATATATGGAAATTTAAAATCGAAACTAGGAAAATGCACATTGGTCTAAGTTCATTAAAAGTCTATTTTACTTTTTTTTTACTTTCAATAAATCCCTGCATAATAACATCGTTAACATCGTATTTTCGCATATTTTCTATGACTCTTTCGTTTCAAATGCGGTAAAAGTATTTTCAATTACCGTTAGAGCGTCGTTGATTTATTTTTTCAATTATTTTTTAAATCTTAGCAAACACTCGCTGTTTGCGAAGATTTCGATATTTGTTGCTATTTTGCTCTTTTTTACTCTCTTATTATCATTTTGCAAGTTTTCTTCAAGGCCATTGTTTTCGATGTATTTCTGATGTTATGCACCACGTACGTACGTACGAATTTGTTTGTGCACTTATCCTTAAATTTCTATATGTTATTTTAAATTTTTGTTTGCCCTTAAGTGCAAGGCAGGCACACTTACATAAATTTATTATTGTGTTAACGACACTAATCAACGTTGTCGTTTGCGATGGTACTGGATACCAAAATTCACCGTTACAAAGAAATTATTCATTTATTCATGGGAATTTTGTAATGATCACATGCTTGAGTTTAAAACATTGAAGTAGGAATTTTATCCTTTTTTTTTTTTCCGAAAAACTCTTTTTAAAGTCATTTATTATATTAAATTGACTTTTTAAGCTGAAACTGGTCTTCTGTGTTTTTTTTTTTTTTTTTTTTTTTTTTTTTTTTTTTTTTTTTTTTTTTTTTTTTGATACTCTATATAATGGATCTCTTCACTTCAGTTGTTTTCCACATGTCATTAAAAGATTGATTACCGCTATTTATATTCACATCCATTCTTGATGGTCCATAAACGAATAGGTATAATCCACGACAGAGTAGACGTTGTTAACACTATCGATACGATGCATACATAAGTCAGGGATATCTATACAATATAAACTTCGTCAAGTTATGTAACTGATATTTTACATCCAGCATCGAGGAATACTAAATTCAAAATTCTCTTTTTCCATATGCCAGTAATTGAATGGGAATATAAAGCTGAAATTTCATTCACGTCCATCGTTAATTTTCGTGATTAACACAAAAAACACACGCTTTTAACAAAAAATCTATATTACTTTCAGAAAGTCCTAACTTTCAAAGGTTGTCTATCAAAATTTCCTAATATTTCGATCATTTGTTTACACTACATTTTGTTATTGTTAAAACTTGATTCGAATTTTATAAAAAAAAAAGTATGATAGCAACTCGTCTTTGTTGAAACCAATAATAAATGGAAGATTATTCGGACACTGATATAGTGGACGTCCGAAAGAGGTGGATTCCAAAGAAGTACTGCGTTTACTTACAGTTGAGCAGAAACATCAACGTATTATTGGTTTGGAACGCATCGCAATAGAAAGGACTTTTTCGTCCTATGTAATGGCAATGGGCGAAAAATGGGTAGACCACTACCCTTCTGAATCGACTCGAGAGTCTACTGAATGAAAAAATCCTGCTGGAAGCTATTAAAATAGATCGAGATCCGGTAAGATTATGAAATGTGAATGGTACGATTACCTTGAAAAAGAAAGCGTCGTGAGTAGCGAATAATAGGTGATACTTGTGAATCCACCTATTATGGGAAGAAATTGACAAAAAATGTCTCAATAGGGCGAAGAAGAAAATACCCTTTCATTGTATGAGTTAAAGTTCGAACTTGTGTCGCATTTACCGAATTCTCCAGATCTAGCCCCCACATGCAATAATCTGTTCACAAATCTCATTTGAATCAAATGATGAGATGATAAAGTCATCGAAATGTTAGAGAAGCGTTGAACTGGTTGTATCACCTTCGAAGGAAACAACGCTGATGAAGTAAGGCTCTGAAATTTGTAAAAAAAAAAAAAAATATTTTTTATTTCAGATGCTTTTATGATTATTCGCAGCTGTTAGATTTGATAAAAATTCATGTAATCTGAAGTTCCTTCAAGGAAGAGGGAATCGTTTTTGTTGTTTTTGTTTCACCATAGCAACTGACTGAGCCATTCTCCTGCACGAAAATTTACCGAATTAATTTATTGAGTTACGACTATTCGCCCACACTTAGGACAGTGATTCGTTGCACAAACAACTGTTATGATGTTCAATGTTCTTTCCTAAGAAGTAAAGCATCACGTAACACAAGAATCTATTTGCTGGATAATTGTACCGACATTTCGTACTGAGAAAAGGAAGACATTGTTACAACAACTTAAAAAATAAGTCAAATTGTTTTTTTTTTCGTAACCATAAGATTAAGATTGAAAATTTCATTTTTAACGATAGCGTGCAGGATTACGTTACAGCCTGGTCCTTTGTGCATTTTTATTATTTTACACACCCACGCGTTTTTATATCCTTTGATTAACCTTTGACTTTATCCAAAAAATCATGTTGAGAAAAAGCTAAAAAAGAAAATATAAATGCATATATATATATATATATATGTTGATGTCTGAGCGACTGAACATTTCTAATGAAGCGTAGGATCAATTTGGAGAAAGTTGATATGGAACAGCAGCAGGGGTAAAAGCAACAAGAGCAATATTGAAAACCAAGGTTAGCCTGCATGAGGGAGAAGAAAACAATTTAAATTACAAAAAAAAAAAAAATAAGCAGCCTACATACAACCTACAGTATATATACAGGCAACCCGCCAATCAACTAACTAACTAAATATTACTCCTTAATGCTCGCAGGAAAAAGCAACAAGAAAATCAAATAGAAGAACCCATTCTTTAATTTAATGTAAATTGACTATAGAACAGTACATATATATATAATAAATGTATTATGAGGAGGCTATGAAACCTTCAAAGCTAACCTTGAACTTCAACTGAAGCAAGTGAGAGGTAAAAAGTAATAAAGTTCATTGCGCATTACCGGCCGGGATAAGAGACACACACAACACACATATACCTGAAACACGCGCATAAAATATATGAAAAATATTTGAAAAAATATTAAGAGAATATTTTGAAAGAGAAATTTTTTTTATAGTTGTCTTTTCATTAGTACCGCTAAAATAAACTTTTTTCTTCTTAAACTACCTTAGTTATTATTAAGTACTAGAATTTTGAAAAGCTTTGAAAGGTACCCCGGAAAGCTTTTACACAAATTTTCTGAAGAGTTTCTTTTTTTTTTTTTTTTTTTTTTTTTCAATGTTGTTTACTCTTTGCCTCCTCCAGTGACCTCGGTTAATTACATTCGTGCACTTATCCTTGCTAGGAGGATAATGACTGTTGTCATTGCTTGAGGTCGCTACGTTAGATTTTTTTATTCTACTACAGATTGCAAAAGTCAAGGATTTATCTATTTTTGTCAGTTGTTGGCATCGAGCTTATGGTGAAATTATTTTAATAGTATATGCGTAAAGGAGAATTGTCCTTGATATTAAATTGCTTCATTCCTTCAAAACTAATAAATTCTTTAGGTTAAATGAAATTTATAAGACTCATATTCAATCAAAATTTAGAGTCATTATTTCCTTATATTTTCAGAGAGCAAAAAATAAAATTAATTTAATTTTAAGAGAAATGTAATGCTGTCATTAACAAAAAAAAAAAAAATATAAAAATATTTTTTTCGTTTCATGAAGCATACTTTTAGTGAACTTATGTAAATTATTCGTGTTGCATAAGTCAAGGGATCTTAATACAAAAATTTATTACATTTTATGCAAGATCAATTCGAAATTTATGTTTACATAAAAATATTTTTTTTTTAATTATTTACTGAAACACCCTTGTAGGCCACCCATGTTTTGCTTCTTTTTTTTTTTCGTTAATTGTTTACTAAAATATAGTTATCGGTTATTGGTTTTTTTTAAATTTTTTTATTTATTTTCTTTTTTTTTTCTAATGCGAGTCTATTGTCTTTATTTATTTTAAATCTTAATTCTAAGTCTTTTTTGGCAATTTTTAGTTATTATGATTAAAAACGCTCGATGGCTATTCTTGGCCATTAACAGTTTTGTTTGAATTTTAACTTTGTGCCCCCACTTTTCAAAGTAAATTAAAAAAAAAAAAAATATTTTTCTTAACATTAATTTTAATTACAAATGAATTCATTACGTTTTCCATTGTTAAGTCAAGAGGAGGCTTAGTTAAGTCGAGTTTACAATTTTCATTTTCATTTTTTTTTTTTTTGCTATAAAGTTTGGTTGAGTTCACCTTTTGTCTTGATAGGGGTTTGGANTACTGTAACAGTTTGTTCTTCCCGTGTTAAAATAATATGCTTTATAAGGAAATTAGGACAAATAAGGAAGTGGTGAGAGATACAATACAAGCCAATGACCTAAAATACATATACTGCGTAGAAAAATCTAATTTATAGCAAAGAAAATGCTAATCTTTATGCGTATATAAGTTTCCTAGTGAAAAAAAGGGCAACTGAAGGTTAACTGCCAACGCTTAGAGTGTAACGACCTCATTGGAAAGAATACTTCCGTAAAATAGCAAAACGCAAAGGGAAAACAAAAAAAAAAATCCACCACCAAATTTTCTTGAAAATTATGAAACCAAACACTTACCTAAATAGGTTTGTAGGCATACGAGAGCTTTTGTCTTTACGGACAAATGTCATGGAAATGTGCTTCAAATATTTGTACGACATTAAACATGAATAGCATGTTAGTAAATGTGCAATAACACTGCCGCCTAGTTTTTATATCAATAGAATTATGTGCCGGGCGTGCCCTTAAACAAACAAACCTATTTACATTTTTCATAAGTTAAAAAAATTTTTTGTAATATTTTGTACATTTTGTTTTGTTTTATCTTCAAACGCGTAACATATTCTTTTCAAAAAAAAAAAAAAAAAAAAAAAAAAAAAAAAAAAAAAAAAAAAAAAAAAAAACATTTTAATGCATGTACCTGTGTCTGTAGAAGGGCTCGTTTTTAATTTTGATATAATCAAATACGCACGGAAAAGCTAATAAAATCTTGGGACTATTATGCTTATTTTTAAAACAAAATTCTTTGCTTTTAGAACTTACTACCCTTATGTAAGAAAAACAAAATTGTTTTAGGGGTTTGTTTTGTATAAAAACGTTTAGTTATTTTAAATGAATACATATACGATTTAAATGACTGTCGTAATAAGATGACACAAACGACCTGAAAAGAAAGCTAAGCGCACGAAAAGCTATTTAGTTGCGTAGAAAGTGGCAAATTAAAATATCAGGAAGTTGCTCAATAACCTCGAAGTTATATTTAAACCATAAAGAAAGCAATAAACTTTGTTTCGGATTTTATTTTTGTTTTGTTTTTTTTTTTTTTTTTTTTTTTTTGCACCCTCCAATCATTAGAAACATTACACGTGCTGGAAGAAACGAGTTTGAAATTTTCCACCCTTCGGAGGATTCATTTAAAAACAAGGGAGCATTTCTTATATTATATATTGTAATGTAAATATAAAAAATAGAAAGAAAACCTGGTATTTACTTAAGATCGATGTCAACAGTTTCAAGAGCTCTAGAATAATTTTATAATCAAGCATTTGCATGTTAAGTAATGTGTATGGGCGTAATGGTGGTGGTAGTTCTAAGTTAAGAAAAAAAAAAAAGCATCTGCAAAAGTAGGTCAACCAAGAAATCACTATATCACTCGTATACTGTAAACGTCTAGGGTGAACTGGAAATAATATAAGACGTAGTAATAAAATGAAATTTATTATCATTTTCGTTTATACACTAATTATGAACAGCATAGCATATAGAAATATAGAAATTAATGTATTTTTATTAAATTATACAGTATAATTTAAAGACGAAATGAAAGAAATAAACAACCCTTCATACGATTTGTTTTGTAGCAAAATCTAGCAAAACATAGATAGGGTTACAATAAAGTTTCAATAAACTACAATGCTCTTACCAACAAACGCCATTTAACTATATGAAAAAAAATCTTCATTCAAGAAGCCTTTAAATCGAAATCGTATAGCAGAATGCATTAATTCGAACAAGCCACGATTTGGTATATGGTTCCTTTGTATTCTTATATATATATGTATATATATATGAAAATATATATATATATATGAAAAACTAATATTAAAAGAAAAATCTTTTAACAACAATGTGAAGAGTTATTTTATGTACAAAGTCGAGATATGAGTGCACACCCATCTTTGTCATCTTTTTAGTATCACTAACAAAAACATCCATCAGAGACCTCATAAATTCTAGATATATTATAATATTATCGATTGGTATCATTTAACTATTTGTTGTCTATCATGTTTCTAAAAGTAAATTTTTGCAAATTCTTTAAAAGATATTTTCTTTACCCAGCATAAGAAATTCGAGTCCAACAAATTATTTATCTCTTAAAACTATTCTTGAAAGCATCTATTTTTTTCGTATCGTTCGATATATATAATACCATAATTTATTTCTTTTCTAGGATATATACGTACAGAATGCTTTAAAATTAAAATTTTTTTCTATGCATGATATATTCTTGTACTCTTTATGTCAATTCGTAGAGACACATATTTATATTATTGAACAAGTCGAGTGAAAGTCAATGAATCTTAAATATCCATTGCAAACTTAAAAAAAAAAAAAAAAAAACGAAACTATTACTATCAAATATTTTGTACAATTATTTTATCCGTTCATTGACACCCAATAATTGAAATCATACCATCGATACATTGTAATCACTTTTTACTCTATAGGTTTATATATTATAAACTGAAGACGTCTGCGCTTACTCCGTCATCTTAGATATAATATTTAGAAAGGAAATATTGGGCCAACCTAACTGATTGTCAAAGTTCAAGTAAGATTACAAGTTAGACAAGTAAGAAAAACTTTTTCAACCAACTTTTCAACATACTTTTAAAGTCGCAAATCTTAATGCTTTTTAAAAATATGTTCAAATTCGTAATGAAAAAAAAAAATATATTTTCTGATTGTTGTTGCAGGTATGTAAGAGCATCTATGATGAATTGGTTTGACTCATCCTTGGATTTAATTGTCTAAAAAGAAAGAAATAGATTTGAAATCAATGTTTTATGTCTTGAACCCAGAATAGTGATATCAATAATAAGAGAACAAATAGAGAAACATAGCTAAATATAACGTATCGCTCAATAAGTTCATAGCAATGTTAATTTTTTTTTTTTCATCTTATTATGGTTGACTTGTGACGTGATGCTTTATCTTGGTCTTGTTTTTTGTGCTAGATACCTTCATATACTGTTATGTACTTTTTTATACCGTTATATACTGGTTTACACTGTTATATAAATGTACTTCTGTGTCAGTAAAGATCGATGGCGTGAAGGAAGTGATAAACGTCATGAAACTTAATATGAGATTTAGGATCTGCTTTATTAACATTCACTTAAAATTTCTTCAAATACAAGATTATAATGTTTATAGTATTGTCGCAGTAGGTTAATTTTGGATTTATAAATACATGGATCTGAATATCGAAAGAAGTAAACTCAACGAGTCTTCGAAGATTGACTAAATTCAAGAGAACTCAATCGCGCCAGAGAAGCTTCGAAAAGCTTCTGTGAACATAAATATACAAGTCAGAAAATTATATTCGATTTTGCCGAATCATTTACATCCATCCATTTTTTTCTTAAAAAAAGTGAAAAAAAGTACATTTTCGCAGTTGGGCGTGGCAGATTGTGTTAATTTTTATGGAATACCTTAAAAGTTTTTATAGATCTGTCTGCTATGGCTTGTAAGTAATAAACAAAAATCCAACTTTTTTTTTTTTTAAAGCAGAGGTATTCTCAGTATACGCTACACTGTGCTGTGGTGTCCTTCGATCTGCCTGCAAGAACTTCCAACATTTTTGGCGTATTTGAAGGCAATATCTGCATTTTTGCGGACAGGGAGTGTTTACCACAGACATTACGCAGATAGATAGACGGACAGAAGGACAGGTTAAATCGATTCTAAATTTTTAATGCTGATCGAAAATATATATATATATATTGTGGGGTCTCTCAAGCTTCCTTTTGGGTATTACAAAAAAAAAAAACAAAAAAATGACGAAATTAATCCACTACCGAAGGTAAGAGCTTGAAAGGAAAAAGCTTGCGAATTAGTCTCCGTAATGGCAATGCCTACTCTCTCATACAATTAGTTCGGTGTCTACTAATTTCTTTTCATTTTCATAAATAACAAGCAAATAGTATGCTAAAAATATGGTTTATGCTACTCCAAAATCCATGTTAAAGAACCTATGTCATGAACTACCATTGAAAATTAATTTTGGTTTTTTAAGAGATTATTAGTCCCATTTCAAGCATCTTAAGCTTACCTAGAATATACAGAGCGTTTGATCGGGGAAAATCAAAAACAAATTTAAGAAAGCCTTGAAACATTAAAGATTCTTTAAGGCGCAATCAACAAATATTCAACTGCCATTGCTCTATGAATATATTTTTGATTTCATTACAATTTCAAATGAATATTTCATTTTCTATGTAAAAGAATAACGCGCAAATTACGAGACCATATTCTTTACGTATTGAGTTAAATTTCAAAAGAATTTTAAATATTTTTTTTTTCCAAGAAATCTAAGGCGTTTACTTAAATTTTACTGCACATGTTATATACGCTCGCAATATGAATTCAATTGAGAGCGTTTATATCTCCACCATATGGATATTATTTGAGTATCTTTTTGTTATACAATAAACAATATTTTGGAGTTTGTTGTGATAACTCAGCATATAATAAAACTTGAAATGTTTACCAATGGTTAATATAATTAATCTGACAAACACACTGACTGTCTATATTTGCTTTATGCACAAATGGAATCTTTTGAAACCTTTTGTTTATTTACGTTTCCCAGCCACAACTAACAGTAATGATGAGCTATCATTTTATTCATTTATAATTTTGATATTATATTATTTTTATTCTTTTTTTTTTTTTTTTGCAATTCGATAGTTTAATATATTTTCTTTGTTTTTCATTTGTTTTTTACTTACGTTTACAGTATCATTGAACTTGTTCGCTTGGGGCGTTGTCCTTCTATCATGAAATATGCTTAAATTTGCAAAAAAAAAAAAAACGAGAAGAAAAGCAATAACAAAATATAATATAATAATAATAATAATAAAATTTTAATTGAAAATTTCTAAAAAAAAAAAGAAATGTGTCCATAGCCTCTCAGTTTATTCTTAAATAAAGGGTCTAGGTCCTAATCATTTTAGCCTCACGTAAATACATACGATCATCGAATTTATTGCGGCACTAGTTATTGTGCGCACACATGGCGAGGCAAGAAGTACTGCTTGGTTGGAACCAAAGCTGAATTTTAATCGATTTCGATCGCAAAATGTCCTCTATTTTGGCATGATGTTTCTTAGAATTCAATGCATTGTCTACTGTTAATTCTTTCTAAAAATGTACGGCCCATGAGAACAAAATACTCATCGTCTTCTTGAGCTGTTTTTTTTTCTCCTTGCGTATGCCTTCGTTGATCTCTAATATTGATTGTTTGTCTATCACCAGGAAATTTACGTCTTAATGGAACCATAATAGGGACATTAAGGACGGGTAAGTAGCGTAAAACGTAACCTTGACGGACATTTAAGTTAGTTAGTAGACATTTAGTAAATCGGTTTTACAGAAAAGCAAATTGAAAATTACAAAAGATACGCTATAGAAAAAAAAGCAAAAAAATTGCATTCGGCTTTATCTTAAAAAAAGGTAAAAAAGGTAAAAAAAAACACCAAATTTTGACAGATGGATATGGCAGATTTTTTCTGTTTTTATGGAATACCGTGGAAATTTGAGTAGTGAGCAAAACATCCAAAAAACAGAGATGTTTTCAACTTTTTTTTTAATATAGTGTAGATGTGGCTTGTGACCGATTTGCCGGCCCACTTTCAATACCAACGTATTGTGAAAGAACTTTCAACTATCTTCGTTTTTACGGCCAAAAGAATGTCTACGGCAGACACTACGAAAACGAATACAAAGCAGGCGGATAGATGGACATGCTTAAAACAATTTTAGATTTGATAATGATCAAAAATATATGTATACTTTGTGGGATCTCTGACACTTCCTATCGGGTGTTATAAACAAAATGGTGGGTATAAAAACGTTTAAATTAAGTTATCCAAAATATCCTATCAGAGAATATCACTATCACTATAAAGATATAAAGAAAGGTTCTTATATCTCACATGAATAAAATGAAAATTGTTCGAGTTACATTGCGTGCCGATTTGGAAAAACGTATTTCGAATAAAACGCCTTTAAAGTTTTGAAATGTATTATAAAAGCGTTATTATCTATTATGATAAATTTTTTATTATTTCTTTCTATTAATCTACGAACCCAGGATTAGAAAATTGACTTTCACCTACGGTGGTAGGTATAAAAAGGAAGCAAAAAAAAAAATGTATAATTCTTTAGCCGAATTCGTAGTCAACTCTGAAAACTTCAACTTAAACATTTAATTTCTTCCTAGAAGCACTTGTTCTCAACCTCCCTATCTATTTAGCGTTTAGCGTCAATGAAATGTTTTAAAATGATCATGAACCATCTCTAAAAATATAGTTGAGTGCATTAGAGAAGTTAGAAATCAAGAAGAGAAGAGCAGACATTGGACTCTAACTTTCCAAGTGTCGCTCGTTCAACACAGGCACGCTTTTTGGAGTACTTAAGGGAAAAATTGTTTACCAGTAATGAATTTTTCTTCACGTACTACATTCTAAAATGTTCAAAAAATTTATTTAGGCAATAAAAAAAAAAACTATGTTGCATTAGTGTTATTCCTTAAGAGAAATCATCAAAAGTGCAGGAAAAAAGTTTTTAAACTTCGGTTAAAAGTGCCACAAAGTTTTTGAATTACCTAATATCTTAGTATGAGATTACTTATGGTGGTGGCATGTTTATTTGTTTGTAACAATTTTTGGATATATTTTGGGATGGTACGGAGTATATTAAGTTTGCACGGATGTGTATACCACCTTAGAATAGAAATATCTTTCATATTGTATTGTACTAAGTGAAGGAAAATAATTTTCTGATTCAATTTAAGCCTGCCCGCCCGGATGTTTGTGTCCGATTCCTGCCCATGTATTTTTGTGTTACACTTAAATCTTTAAAATTTTTCGACAAAGATCGCTAATCGCTAACACTTCGATGCTTTGTGATATAATAAATTTGGATCGGATCAATTAATTCTTTTAATTCCTTCTCATATAACTGTTCAGCATAATGCAAGCGTTTATATTGTAACAATGTAACAATGTAATGTTTTATATTTAACACTGCAAATTAGTTAAGAATATCAAGAATTTGATATACAAATTAACTTTATCAAATTGAGACTATATAGATCAATATTTTGGACTCCATCTTACACAAGGGCTTTCATGAATATTAAGCGTTTATGTAAAATTAAAAAATAATTTTTGATTTCTCATCACGAAAATGAATAAAGAATTGCATCAGAAGAGGCATTTAATTGTTCACACACGCACACACACACACACATTGAACACAATATTTTTATTTGCTTTTAATATTTTTCGTTTTTATATATATATTTTTAATTCTAAATAATTTTTATAAATTTTGAAAATTTTTTATTTATTATCATGAGAATTTAAGTCTAGCGTCTAGAAATTAAGTAATCTAAATCTAAATCGAAATCGAAATCTTAATCTAAGAAATGCTAATTAAACACTTCTTCTAATTTACTGAAATAGAATAGTAAGTAGTAGTATTTGTGTTATGTTGGCATTAGTTGGCTATGCCTTAGCGCATTGATTTGGAAGCAACCGTTTCTTCTTCCACGTCATCTTAGTTTTAAGTCGTACTTGCTTCAACTTTATTCGGTCTTTTTCATCTCTTCTGCCTATAATCTATTAGTGATTTTTTGTCCAAAAATCAATAAATAAAATCATACCTTAGTCATCGTATTCACTGGACTTGGTCGGTCCCCTGCGATTTTTTCCTCTTCCCAAAACTGAAAAAACTCATGAAAGTACTGAGTTTTACGACGATTAAGCAGACAAAAATCGGATTTGCTAGAAGAGCTCAAAACCATACCCAAAAAGCCCATGTCAGTAGGGCGGTAGTCGAGGATTAGAAAAAGCACTGGCACAACTATATTATTATCTGTGAGGTATTATTTTCAAGGAGATAAAGGAGACAAAACAGACATATTGAGATGAGTGTAATAAGTATATAACTGTGGTATATATGTATCTACATTCTATATTTGAATTTTGATCCTGTGAAAGATAATAGTTTGTCGACAAGAATACGTAGAGAATTTGTAGATTATCTGAAATACTGAATCTGAAACATACCACTGCACTACATGTTCGCAATTATCGATCACTATTGCTCTCTATTACAAAAATTGACATGAAAATTATGTTCCTTTCTCTATAAAATTCAATTATTCTATATTATATTCTGTACACTTTTTTTTATTCACGAAATTTTGTCGATCTAGTATGATTTATTTGTTATTTCTTTTGATATATATGATCAAAAAGAAATGTATTTCGTTATAAGTAAAATGATGAGAAAACTTAAAATAAATTTCGTACTCGTACTCGTAATCGTACTCATTATTTTCAAGCTCTGCAACTAATGCCAAAGATTACCTAATTTATACATACATACTTTTGTGAAAATAAATAAATACAACAACCAACCCCTCATTGATGTGAATATAATTTTAATATTGAAAATTTAATCCACTAATTTATGATAATCTACATATGTTGCACCTTGTGCTGTTCACTTTCACTTATAACCTAAAATACGTAAACAACATTAACAAAGTTTATGTTATTGTTGAAGCGAACTTCATAGTTGAAAATTGGAAACGTTAACTGAAATAAAACTGCAACTGTAGTTCGACACTCGCTACATGAGGTCAAGACATGATGTTAACATTTAATGGTATTTAAAGCTCCTCTACCTACACTTACTATACCGCAATAACGATGCTAAACATTCACATTTATCCTGGATGAGGTGGATGATGATAATTTTACACTTTTTGGGTTAACTATAAAATACGACATCAAAAAAAAAAAAACACCACCACCAACAACAACAACAACAATAACAACAACAAAAAAACAAAGTGTTTTATATAAAACCCGTATGCTTTTTATGTATTTCTCTGATATTCGCACACATTACCAGGTTTGCTCGGCTCTGAAGACAATGATTAAAATGTCATTAACTTTAAAACTTAATTATTTGCAACTTTTATTTCTTCTGTTTACTGTTACTGTTACCGCTAGAGACAGAGTAAATAAGCAGCTGTCGTTTGTTTTTTCTTTTTCTTTTTTTTTTTTGTTTTTTTTTTT
>KK351087.1:137707-156531 GCA_000671755.1 Glossina brevipalpis
AGTTTCCTTAGATAGTAACAATTTTCATTTTCATCGAGAAAACAAAAAAACAAAAAGTTTAATTTTTGAAATTTCCTTTTAACTTATTTCACTTCACTTTCTTTTTCGCAAAACCGAGTTCAATAACCGGCAGTTGAACTCAATATCGTACAATGACATATTACGAGTGCCAACCCTCCCCTGGCACATCGTTCACATCGCTTTACTGGCAACTGTTTCACTTTATCTCACCTAAGGGTATGTATGCACACTTTAGTGTAAGCGTTTCTTCCATTTACTTGCACTGTTTGCAATCTGTTCATTGCCTTAAAAATTTATGCTGTTGTTAATGTCACTTTCTTTTACATGAAATGTTGAACAATTTATAAAAGCAATTTACACAATTCCAATTTCACTTTCTTCTCTCCCTTCCTCTTTGGTTACGGCTCTCACAGTTGTGGCTTATTGTCGTAAGTTCAGTTTTAGTTTTATTTGGTTTTTTTTTTTTTTTTTTTTTTTTATGATTATTATTATTGTATGTATGCTAGTTGAGTAGTTTTGCACTTTGTTTTTTTTTATGCAGCTACGAGGATGTATTTGTATGTGTGTTATTTTCTGTTGTTTACGATTGCACTGCGATGGTAATAAGGGTTACCATGGCCTCTCTCTCTCTCTATATATATATATATATACTACCTTTATGTCACTTCATAGATTTACGTAAACAATCAATTCAAACATGCTGTATATACGTATATTTACGTCAATCATTACTTTAGCTTCCAATTGTTTCCTGTTATCATCGGAAATCAGCGGGAGATTATCTGAAAGACTTGCATTCATCACGCCGACTGATAGATTGCTTTCGACTTCAACAACAACAAAATTTCAATGAAATTTCTTTGAAAATTCAAGATTAATTTCAAATTGACTACTACTGCAACTGAACTATTTGTTCGGTCTGCCCAAAATTTAACGTAGCACAGATATACTTGTAGATTAGATATTAATTATTTAGATGAAATAATTTTAAGTTTCAAAGACAAACACATCAACATCAACATCAACATCAACATCTCTAAATGAATTTGACAATCTGATGATATTTTACAAAAAATTTGCACATAAACGATTAGAATTATATGGAATTGTCCATGACAAACATATAACCCAGCAGTTGCAAAAAAAAAAATATGAAAGAAAATACTCTTCGACCATCCCAAACATATTAGATATAGAAGCTTAGAAATCGTTTTTGTATAACTTATGCAATAATATACAGATTTAAGAAGTTGATATAAATCGAATCCATGAAATACGATACACGTAGTTTGCAGGAAAAAAATATAAAAAAAACTTTTAGATAACACATGAAAGAGAACTGCAATGTTTATAAACGAACTTACAATGGAGTAGATTTAATAATCAACCAACAGGTGAAATTTAACATGGATCTAATAAGATTGAGGACTAATTTTTGAACATCGAATTAAAATTACTGAAGAACTAAGCAATGCACTACTGGGAGACAACTCAAGCGACTTAATATTCACATCATCGGCCATCGAGCATAATGATGTTAAATGTGAAAAGTCATGTTAAGTAAATTAAAATTATAGAATATTGCTAAAAAACACTCAAAAGATATTAAAAAATAATGCGTATATTCCAAATAAAACTTATTAAAAAAATGATAATGTGTGTTTACTTGCAGTGGAAGACGAAGATTGGGTCATAAATGGATGGCTTTAAAAGGGCAAAATTGTATAAATTCAAATTTGATTTGCCATCATCTCATCCGTCGTGCTCTCTGGATCTCTCAAGTAAGTTTTCGGGAAAATGATTTGAAACGATTTATGAATTGATTTGACAAAATCTTCAATAAAAACAGGCATCGAACGATCGGAGAAGCATTAGATTGACTCTATTACTTTTGAAGGCATCTATGTACAAAATTGAAACTAATTTTGTAATGAAAAAAAGTATTTTTCCTTATTCAATCTCAGGCCCCTTATGATCCTATTGTATTATTATTGATTTTGTTTACTTTTTAAACTCTTACATTCGTTTCTATAAGTTTTGCTTTTAATTTTTGATTGAATTATATTATATTAGTTTGGGGAAAAAGAAATCCATTATTTTTTCGGTAGATGGCTACACTTGTAGATATCTCGTATCGATCAAACAATTTCAGATTTATGCTCATTGGAAAGGTGACATTTTGCAGTAAAAAAAATTCTTTTGTTGTTTTTTGTTTGATGCAATTCAGTTGTGAGTTACAGCGTGTTCAAAAATGGAAGTGAACAAAGAGAAAATTCGGTACATTCAAAAAGTAACTCGATGTTTGGGTGCCACACCAATTAACAGAAAAAAACCTGATGGATCGAATTTCCATCTGCGAAGCCTTGGCCAAACGGAATGAGATAGATCCATTTCTTAAACGGATGGTGACAGGAGATGAGAAATGGATCACATACGATAACCCTGTGCGAAAACGATCGTGGTATATCTATACTTATATAGTCGTTATCTCTTCACAAATAAACATTTTGACCGTACACTACACCGAATTAATTAATTATAGAAAGAGAAAAGAGCTTATCTTTATCATAATTCTAAATTGTTTTTCAAATTTTCCTTTAATTCGTTGGGAACGTCTTCTATTCCCTTATTAAGATGAATTCATTTTTTTATTATTCATTTCATGTTTTTTATTTATTTTCATTTGTATCTTATGATCACTCATTAATTGTCTCCAGTAAAATTCTACGATCATTAACGACTTGTGATATAATATAAGCAACTAATTGAAAAAGGTGAATTTCTTTCACCTGATAAGCCACACACACACACGCAATATTTCGCTGACATCTGTCAAAACTAATCATAATTGAGAAACTATGCAAAATAAATGATTGAATATTTATGTAAGATGTAGACTTTAATAGGAATAAAAAGTAGTTCGAAAGTATTCGAAAGTATTATACATATTTTTATATATATTATGTACTAAATGCGTGTATTATTTATTTATTTATTTATTTATTAATTTTCTTTTTTTTTCGTTAAAGTAGCTGCGATTGTTTTTCAAAATTTATTTATATTAAATAAATAACACTGTTTGTGCGTGTGCGTGTGTGTGTGTGCGTGTGCGTTTGTGTGTGTGTGTGTGTGTGTGTGTGCACTCTCATATGGTCTTAGAGATAAAATACACTTTCGCTTGTTAATAGCTTACAAGCGGGTTCAACAAACTATTGTACGTATTATTAACGAGAGTGAAAAAAAAGTAGAAATAATCAGAAATATATTTTTAAATAAACAAAAAAACAAAAAAAACAAAAAGAGAAAAAATCAGAGCAAAGTGAACACTGTTATCGTTATCGAAAAGTTGACCCGGTTTCAGCTACAGTTGACAAATTCGAATAATTTGAATTGAAAAATGCCGTTAGTCATTTATAAAAATATAAAATTTCAAAACAAAATCATTCCCGATGTATATTCGACGTTCGAGGAAAAGTGTTGAGTCCGTAAACATTTTTTAAGGGCAAATTGAATACAAATACGATTTTATTATACATGAATGCAAATGTGTGGATATTAATAAAATTTATATTTGTGTCTGTGTGTGCGTGTTTTTTTTTTCTTTTCTATGCGAGCTGGGGGTAGAAATCTTACAAAGATTTCGGCGGCCCGTGTCAGTAGCATGGACGATTCATTATCCATGGTGCCTACTACTACTAAACCTACCCCCTACATACACCCTTCGCTTACCAGCTCTCTTCAACGGAACGATTGTAAGGTATTACTTAGCGGAGGTTGGTTGCAAGCAGTGCATTACGCCTGGTGGGGGTCCACCTGCCTTTATGCAGCGGCATTCTCTCATCTCGTTTTGCCACTTACGCAGGTGTGTGTCTGTGTGTGTGCTTATATATATATATATATATGTGTGTGTGTGTGTATAACCTCACACATATACATACAAATAGAAACGGTAGCCATATTAATTACATCTCCCAAAGAGAAGAAAAATTTTTAGGTTTAATATTAACGACTATGAACTCACAACAGCGCCTACAATTAAGTATTTAGACATTCATCTGGCTGTGCGTCTGTCGTCTTTTCGGTACATAACCAAAGCATGCAATAAAGAAGGTTAAGGGGAAGTCTATTAAGAGCTAAAGAATATATTCGCGATTGTGAGGTGAAAAGGAACTAAATATAAAACTAACTTTAGAACGAAAGGGACATATCAGTAGCTTCAGCATCTGTGAATAGCACGTAATATAAGTGGCATGATTCTTGACACGTGGACACATGTTATAATGTCTAGTATAGAGCATTAGCTAAGCAAGAAGCATCGTAGCATAAATTATGTGATGATATATGTGTTAAATATTTATCGGCTGTGGTTGCATTCCTAACTATCTGCATCCATTTGATCATGATTCTTTGGTCATGACTTTGTGGTTCTTCATGGCGGAAAGAGCTGTGGAGTATGGTGGAAAAAGCTGAGCATGCAAGCTACACTCGTGGGAGATATAAAATAGAGTGTTTCATACGCGCGAATTCGGATCAGGTCAAACAATCTTGTAGGATACATGTCGAACCGTGAAGAGGAGTGGAACTAAATCAGAAATGAAAATGTGTGGTAAAATCATGATTGATCTAAGAAATGCAAAAAAAAAAAAAAAAAAAAAACAAGAGATAGGTCTTTAACTCCATGAAGGTCAATTTGGTCTGAGACTTGCACCATTCTTTCGACGCAATATTTAATTCTCTTTAGTAATTTGGTTTGATGTTTGAATTGTAATTTTTGATTGCTGCATGTTCTGCACTAAGTTTAGACTTCAAACGTTTTTCTCTTCACATACATTTCTATATATTTCCTGTTGTTGTTATTTTTGTGGAATAAGTTTAATCGATCTTCCCAATATGGAGCTAAACAAATCATAATAAGAGTAGAAGAAGAAGTCAAATCCTTTTTTGAAAATAATCGTTTAGTTGTATGTATGTATACATGAAAAAAAAAAGAAAAAAAAAATAGATGATATAGATTAATAAGAAATCTGTAAGAGAAAAATCTAAAAATAAGAAGAAGAGAACGTATAGTATTTTTAAAAATTTTCGAACCATGCAATCACGTTGATAGTCGGGAAGGATTATAAATAGAAAATAAATATTTCGGATGATTATATATGAAAACACAATTAATTCTTCACAATTCCTACAGTTGGTCAACTGAAGAGAGTAATTTGTGGTTCATTAAATTGGAAAAACATCTCGGTTTTTAGCGGTTGTATTTGCCAACTACGATGCAGTTTGCAATTCATACACTCATTATGCTAATATTGCGTTTAATTACAAATTCTTCCTAGGATAAGACAATAATGTTACTTACTACAACTATGATTATATTATAGATAAATTGATTTTTATGTCGATATAATTTCTGAAGTTTGTTGTTGTTGTTGTGGTTGTTCTCTAATAAAATGTTGCGCTAGTATTATAAGCAAATAATTTATATTTTATATTGACTTCTGACACCATTTCTTCTTCTTTAAGAGTAAATAAAATTTTGATTTTGTTACATTTTTTTTTTGTTTTTTTTTTTTTTTTGTTTTGTTTTTATCATTTTGTAATAGCGGTACATGGATGGCCTAACGATAAATGAAATAAAATAGGGAAAATAAGGGGAAAGCATCAAATAAATTGAAACGAAATGACGCTATTCAAAGCTAACGCTACGGTTATGCTCTTTTTTTATTTTAAACTCTTGAGTGCTATCAGTGTCAAAAAGTAGGTCACTTTGTAGAGATTTGAATAAATTATAGTTTTAAAACAACAGCAACAATAACAAAAAAAAAATAAAAAAAAAAAAAATACAAAATACAAAATAAAGAAAAACAAAACACAAAGATATTTGATTTGATTGAAGTCAATGAACTTTGTAATGAAATATATTTAAAAATTTCACTTTATAAACTGTAGGCTGCACGAGTATTTGAATTAAGGTCTCAATTGTAGGCTTAGCTTGTAAACCAAATGAGGCAGACACGTTAGCGTACGGTTTAATTCATATCTCTGTGTACTTGCAAGTTTGTAATGTGTAAGTGTATGCATGAGAAATGAAAAAAAAAAAAACCAAACTATAGTTATTTTCTGTAATTTTTGTAAACGAAAGAAAAGTGAAACTTGTTTCGATTTACAAACACACGCACACACATATATATATATATATGTTATGACTTTTTTGTTTCGTTTATACTCCATATAGAAAAAGAGATATACGCGAATACATAAACACACACACACACACATATATATATATATATATATATATATATGCATGGCTATGCATATGTACTTTTATAATATGTTGCTATAAAGCGAAAGTGAAGAAGAGGGTGCTATATAGTATACGCGGTACAGAGACGATCG
This sequence comes from Glossina brevipalpis, assembly GCA_000671755.1. Lineage (NCBI taxonomy): Eukaryota > Metazoa > Arthropoda > Insecta > Diptera > Glossinidae > Glossina > Glossina brevipalpis. The sequence continues at coordinate 144,125 of KK351087.1, forward strand.
AATGAATGGCCGTCCTCGATTGTTAATGCTGCTCCTACTCTATTTCACGCATGCGCAAATGTATTGTTAGTAAAAAATTCATATTAATACAGCGACATTTGGAGCGGAACCAAAATGTCTATGTATTGTAATGTACATGTAATTAAAGCACATGTTTGTGTGACTGTTTATGCAATTATTATTATTGTTATTATTATTATTATTTTTTCTTTTTCGATTTTACTTTCTTTTAATGCCTTCAATTAACAGTTATGCTATAAGTTTGTTTTATACATATATATATATATTTTTTTTTATATATATATATAAAATATAAAATAAAATATATATATATATAGAGACATATATGCTTACATACTCATCCACATGTACGTACATAATATTCGATCTATGCTCGCTAATAGGCATGATTTGTTTCGAAATTATGTACTAGAGAAATTTCATATACTCATTTATACCTACATGAACATGTGTACATATGTGTATAATACACACTCACATATATGTGTATATGTATGTATTTGTGTATCCATGTTTATACAGTTGATGTCAATGAACTTAATGTTTGGCGATGGTGTTTTTAATATTTTGTTGTTTTCATTGTTGTTTTCTGTGTGTATTTTGTTGTTGTTTGAAATGAAAGTGATTTTTTTTTTGTTGAACTAATAGTGACCTAGTTACATAGATATATATATATATATATATATATATGTATGTATGTGTATGTATGTATGTAGGTATGTGTGCATATAACATGTGTCGGTTTGTACGTATTTGAATTTTTTTTTTTTCATTTTTTAACGTAAGAAATTAACCAACGATTTTTGATTAAACGGTTTCATAAATGAATTCCCATTAATGATTGTTAGAAAATGAAAATAGAAATTTCTTTCTCTTTTATTTATTTTGTTCGATTTCTTCGCAAATGCGATAAATTCATTATCTTCTTCTTAACTTCAAAAAAAAAAAAAATGGGTCATATACAATTGTAAATTGTGTACGTTACGATATATGTGACTTCTACCGTCTCTTTTTTTTTTTTTTTTTTTTACAGAGGATTGGCTTATGATAATTTTACTACTGATCTATGCAGTAATTATATCGGCAAGTCTATGTTTTTTTTTTTTGATCAAATGATTTTCACTAAATTAAATGATGACCATTGGTCTGTCTTGATTTGGGATTCCACAAGGTCGTAAAATTAAAAAATATAAATTAGATTTGATGATTAATTTCAAACATGTCCGTGTCCATGTTAATTGCAAAATCAGTGTAATTTCAGGGAATTTCGAGTATTAGACACATATTAGATTAACTGGTAACTTGTAGCAGATCTAAATTTTAAATCTAAATTTTATTTATCGTATATACTACTAGAATCATTAAAAATTCGATTCAAAAGGGTATCGTTCGCTTTTACCAATAGAAACTTTGGTTTGTATAATTTTAATTTTTTTTTCTTTTTTTATTTACTTAGGAGATTAATTTGTCTACGAAACTATTTTCTTATTTTAGTTGACTTTTTGACTTTAAATATTTTCTCTGCATGGTAGATAAGTGTAACGGCAAAAAGAGTCTTTCCTCAATTGGGTCAAAAGTTTTATATAAAATAAAATTTTTAATAACTTTAATATTTATCGTGTTTACAAAATTTGCCTTCAATACTTGCTATAGCTATAGCTAAGCTGTAAGCTGTAATTACAATAAAAATTATGAGGATTTTAAAAAACATTTTATTTTCCAACTTATAATTTATTTTTTCGCTTTTCTTAGCAGTTCCTATTCATTACGAGTTCGATTTATAATAGAAATGAAATCAAAATATTAGTTTGGGGAAAAAGAAATCCATTATTTTCCAATTAGAAATGTTAAATAAAGTCCTGAAGTTCATATAAGATTGGATGGATTTCTTTTTCCCCAAACTAATATATTTTTTAAGTCTCGGACGGTTGGACTAATTGGATAAAATTTGCTTGGGTCACCTCTTTATACAACTTAAAGTGAGAGATGTCTGATGAATACTTTTAATTGCTACGAAGGGAATAAGGAAAATTTTTAAGAGTGACACCCATTGAAGACTTTCGAAAAAAGAAAACTTGTATAACGTATTACTCTCTGTTTTATTTCATTTGTTCCAAATTTGAATGCATTTGGCCTTTTTGTAACGCTTGTCTTTTCCTAATTATCTAAAATGAAACGATTGTGCGCATGCGTGTAAATATTATTAAACAGTTGGAAAAAAAAAAAAAAAATCAACTTAACATACATAGCAAAAATGAAAGTATTCCTCTTTATATTTTGCATTTATATTTGGTTTCACTTTTAATTGTTGAACTAGATATATAAAACTGCAACAACGCAAAAAAAAAAAAAAAAAAAAAAAAAAAAAAAAAAAATGAAAAGAAAAAAACTTAATGAGAGTGAAATTTTTATTTTTATTTTTATTTTTATTTTTATACCGACTCTTAGTTATCATAAATCGAAGATTGTTGTGGAAACAATAGAGAAGTTTTTAAATCCGTTTTAATTTTTTTTTTTCTTTTTTATTAATTTTAGAAAAATGTTATCAAAAATTTATGTCAAAGAAAGCGGTTTGAAGGTGAGTGTATATGATGAATTGTGTGTTAAAAATCTTTCTAAAATGATCAACGGCAAAATTCCAATCATTTGAAATTTTATGAAAATATTTATGTTGTTCGTAGTAGAACAAATTTCACAAGACAATGCTACGAAATAAAGATGAGATAATGAGATAAACACGATTCATATCTTCAATTAGATGCAAATATTTGAAAATGTTCGATTTTGTTCGATTAATTTCCAAACTTAGTCACACCTTTACAAAAGTTTCTTTTAGAGGAGAACGAATTATTTTTTTTCTCTTGGTTTTGATTAATTTTTGATTCTGCAGACAATTTTTGAGTGATTTCAAAAAAAAAAAAGGAAAAAAAGAAATTGAAACTAAAGTTTTTCTTTAAATTAATTATTAAAAAAAAATATTTTGTATCATATTTTCAAAACTTTTCGAATTATTTTTGTAAAAGCAAAAACTTTGCCGTTACGCTTAGCATCTGATTTATTCTGAATAGAATATTAATCTACTTGTTAGGCCTGCACTTTGTTATGCAAAGACTTGATTAGCGATACAACTGTCTGTGCTTTTTACTCGTACGAAAATTTAGAAAATGTAACTGTATTTTTTAAATGATATCACGCCTTGAGTTTAAGCATAGATTTAAATAAAACTAAGGAAAAATGAAATGATACAGATGCGAATAAACTGTTTTATAGCTCATAGAAATTCAAATTCAAATTTTCGGTGTAGGACCATCGGCAGCTTACAGCGAATAGATCAAATAGTTATGGATGAGGAGAGTGTGGCCACCCATGTGACCACCCAGCATTCTTGACCCTACTTTGCCTAACAGTAGTAGGCTGTGCTGTACTTAAATATAGGATCCTTCAAAACAAATAGATAAAAGAGGTCTCCCCAATAATTAAGTTGCGTAATCGAACTATTCCGCTTTCTCGATAATTCTCATCTACTCGTCCTGGAGTTGCTAACGTAACCGCATCGCTATCGGTCGGCCGGCCTTATCTGCAGTAGTTGATCCTATAGTTAAAGACATTTCCACTTTTAAGTTAAACTTCCCTTTTTCTTTTCCTTTATACATAATGCTTTCTTATCATCACCGGATTTACATATACAACACTATAAAGATCATTACTTGTTTGCAATTTGTCTAAAAACTTCCTAACAACTTTCAAAATTTTTAATAGCTAAACATTCAAATAGAACGGAGAGCAATTGTTGATCGCAACATTTCAAGTTTACAGGGCTCATATTATACCGATTGCGAAGACATAATTAGTAGTAGAGGTTCAATTTTGATTTTAAACGGATTTAGTTGCTGGTACTTCCGTTTTTTGTTTGTTTTGTGTGTGTGTGTTTTTTTTTTTTTTTTTTAGGCGGGGGAAAGCATTGACAGCCTGAAGTCAGTGTGGGACTTTCACCGCACTAAAACCCCCTCTGCGTCTGACGGTAATCCTCCCGGAACTACCGTTAAGTATTACGTCGGGAGAATTGTCTAAGCCTTAGATTAAATCGTCAGTCATGTCGTCACGTTAGTCTCCGCAGGCGTTCCTCTGCACGCAGTTTCAGCATAATACTTTTGCACACTGTTTGTATTATACTCCATAATTCCGGTTGACGTAACATTGCTCTTATTAGGTTGTCTGGCGTCAACGTTTCTTCGGCGGCATGGTTCATTACGTTCCTCTCTCTCTTACAAATCTTGGGCACTGGAACATGACATGTTCAGCATGTGTGTGTGTGTGTGTGTGTGTTGCAAATATTTTTTATTCGTTTCTATATCGTACACTTATAGTATATCTCCTGTGATGCCTATAAAAAATGAAAATCACCTATAAAATGAAATTTCTAACACTAATTTATTATTATTATTATTATTATTATTATTATTTTCTTCTATTTCTTGTGGAATATATCGATAAATTAATGCTTATCATATATAAATGCCTTGGAATCAGTATATGGAGATATATGGGGATATTAATACGTTTTCATAAACATACCTGCACGAATTCACTTACACTATACTGATAATGAAATGATGTCAATTAGAAAATGACGATAAAATATTATTGTAATAAATATCGTATGTGTACACACTTACGCATTATACACACGGGGTGGATAAGCGAATACGATAGAAAATTTCCATCAAATCGTATACTGTTATATTGAAAAGCGATAAAAGATAAACGATATGGCCAGTTTTATACAAATTTTATATAAAAAAAAAATCAAGTCATTCGCCACGCCTCAAAATTATAATTATTTAAAAGGTTAAGAAGAAATCTTAAATGATTGGAAAAAAGTTCATTAAAATTTTTAATAAAAATTTTTCGTGTCGCCTTCATAATCAATATATATGAATCGAAATTCATATACTTGAGTAAAATAATATTTTCTGTTCGGGTTTAAGGGATATGAAAGGATATGAAGTTTTCCTACGAATAAAGGGATATGAAAGGATATGAAGTTTTCCTACGAATAATCAATAGATGAAAATAAGTCGAACTAGTTTTTTCATTTTTTTTTTTTTTTTTTGAAAATTTTTACAAATACGTAAATGATACATGAGGGATATAGTCCACTGTTAGTATGTTCGACTTCTACACGGAAGATTCAGATACGGTTCCTGATATGTGCAAACCTTAGTTACATTTGGAATGAGCAGTAATAAATAAATGAATTAAGTTGTTTATGAATCTAGGTGAAGTAAAGACCCAAATAGCAAGGGCTGTTTGAGTCGTAATCGGTCAATCGGTCACTTACTTTAATAATAAACTAACTACACCAGACAATCTGATTTAAAATCTAGAAGAAAAAAAAAGTAAATTTCGATTGGGTATGTTTGCAAATTGAAAAATTTGTTTACTTGTTAGCCTATTTGCATCATTTATATGATCTGATCATATGAAATTGAAAATCGATGAAAGAATTTACCTACATTGTGGCAGAAAACTAATTAAAAGAATAGCAAATATTTGCCTTCTTTGCTAAACTTTTTGAAACGTTCGAAATCTTTTATTTCAGGGCTTTAGCAAGGACTCGGTCTACGCTTATTCACTTGAACTTGCTTCCTATATTTTTAAACTGTTATCTTTTTTTATCTAAAAAAAAATAAAAAACAATACTCACTCGATCTGAATGTTTTGCGATCGATATCGATTACTTTTTTGATTCTTCAGGATAACAATTTGTGTCCTTTGCTATTCTTCCTTTTGTAAATTAAAAAAAAATACAATGTAAACATAAAACTTTTTTAACAATTGCTTTTCTAATCCATGCCAATGACGATTTCATTTAATCTTTTATTTAAGAAAAGAGCTAAACGCATCCTTTTCATTTCCAGGAAAACGGAAACATTTTGGTTTTGTCATCTCTTTTATGAAGAGATGTGTATGAAAGTTGTTTTTGCTTTTCTGCTGGCTTTTCCAGCATCGTTTCAGAAGAGTGCAGTCGCTAATATACGCCATGAAGCACGTAGTGAGGCTGATGTCCGATGCCTTAGCCGGAGACCGATGGAATACAGTGCCCTTATTGCAATTGGCATAAAAAAACGGCTACGTTTAGTATGCAGGCGCCATGGATGGCGAATCGTGCATGCTACTAGTATGGGCAGGTAGTATCTTTGCAAGCTTGCAGCTCGCATAGCAAAACACACACACATACAAACTGAAACCAATGTTTGTATGTAAATAACCATAGAATTTTTGTGCACAAGTTATAGGCAACAGTTGGTTTACAGTGCGATTGTGTTTACGCGCTAAAAAATTCTTCCCAGTTGACATATAAAACAAACAAACAAAAAATATATTAAGTTTTTTTGTTATTTTGCCGAACACTTTTTTTTGCTTGAATGTGCTCTTAAATTCAAGGACATCCATCCAACTAATGTTTTACGGCTTTCATCAAGTTCTTGATAATACAGAGATGAAAACCAAATGTTCAAAGCTTTTGAAAAGTATTTTTGTACTTGTTTTCGATGTTTTTTTTGTTTTTTTTTTACTTTTTTTTTTTAAATATTGTAGCCATTTCGGGAATGGTGCGCCCGTAAATAAAGCCCAGGCCACGTGATTTATAATGTAATCACTGTAAAGTACCAAAAATTGGAGCAATTATTGCCATTTGTCATAATTTCATTATCTCAATACTTTTCAGGCAGTCACAAACTCTTTTACGATATAATTCGAATTTGAAATGAGACGAAATACTCTACACCACCTATTTATGTACGCAACATCCAAAATAATTTAAAAAAGACAACATCTTTTATTATACTTTCTATTACGCATGCTTGTCCATCTTTCTAAGGTGTTTTCATGTATTTTTGTGTTTAAATTAATATAAAAATTCGAATTGGACTCTAGTACTTCCTACAAAGCGTATAGCTTTGTATAGCGGAACGATTTATTTTTTAAACTCTTTTTGATCAAAATTGGACAAGAAGAATACTAATAATAAAGTATACAAATGAATTGTACCAGATATGGACAATGTTGCGCCAACTGGAAATATGGAGGAGATAAGATCTCAATTCTGTGAACCTTTCAAACGTTTCAAACGAAATTCTCGAGAAAAATATGCCCAATATTTAGATAAGATTTTAAGCGATGAAAACGATCATCCTCATGGCTTCATGGCTTAACGTCAATGCATTGAAATTAATCGATGATCGATAATCGTTCGGCTGAAGTACTTAAGGCAAATTCATATTGTAAATCTACAATTTTCTGCTTGAACTACATGAACGCAGATACGCCTGATTAGGTTCATCAACCGTAACAACATTATCCTATAACGTCGCAATTATTACCTAATTTTACACGTTTACAGACATGGAGTCATTAGAAAGAATACTTATCGATTACAATTTTTTAACTGAAGACTTGAGTTTCTTTATTTACTGGGTCAATAATAATGACCAATCTCTGGCTAGAATTCGTCTTTTAACAAATATTGCAAAATGTTGAATCTTATGCTTATCCATTGACACTGTCCTCATAAAACAAATATTTGTTTTGAATTCATTCAGCAAATCTTCTCGTTCATCTAAGAAATCTGATAATTATCAAAAAGTCTTTTGTAATATGAAAAGTTTGATTAATTACCTCAAAGCAAACACATAAAAATATTATTCATTTTTGAGGACGTTTCGATATGTTTTGCTATCAAATATCGTTCAATATCAAATTTCTCTTTATCATCATATCATAATTTATTGAAGACTTTTGATCTAATCGTAGATATTAAAAAGTTCAATTAAAATCTCAATAAAATTTTCTCTTGTTATTTATTGATTGATTGATTGATTGAGTGCTTGACGAATTCATTATCGTTTAAAGCTTAACCTATAGAAATCAAATTAAAAATGTTCCTCCAGTTGCTTATCAGAATTTTACACCACTAGACAGACAGATGTTCAAACCATAGAAGAGACTACTCAGAATATGACGCTAATTAGATGTTTACATACTTGGAGTCTCTAATGCGTAATTGTAAGAATAATAAATCAAAAATAATTGTTAATTTTTTTTTAATTTGATGCTTTTAAGACTACGTCGTTACAAATCGAACAGAGTTTTACATAATCTCTCTTCTCAATTTCGTTAAGTCAAGTACACAAAATTCTATTTTGATTTGCTATTCATCAAGATACATAATTAACGTTAACGTAACGCTAAGCTTTATACGTGTATAAACATACATAAATGAAAATTTCTGAGAACACTTTTGTACCTAAATTGTGCTCTGGTCGTGATGTTAGATTATATGTTGGATAGGTAGTAGACGTACATTGTATTATTTATAGAAATTCATTTCACAAAGTTGAAGTTGAAGTTCCGTATGATCGGTATACAGTAGCAAAGAATTGTATGCTATTCATTGGTGATGTTTTTTTTTATTGAAAAGAGTACTTAAATAAATTTTATATAAAATCTATATCGATTTTTAAATTTATAAAAGTCAAAAGGGAACACGAACTTTCATTTATTTTCATCATAAAATACCAAAAATTATACATTTTCTCCTTATGCTGGTTTACTTTTCGTGCGAATCTTTATCTTGGGTGAAGTTTAACAACTAAAAAAAAAAAATACGTAATTAATGTTTGGTACAATTAATTTCTATGTCAAACTAATATTACCGACCAATTTTTATCGAAAGCTATTAGAAATTACATCGTTTTGTCATATAAATAAAGGCTCACTTTTCATAATAATTGGATGAATAGAGTTCAAATAATAGATCTATATGGCTCAAATTTGCTATAGTTAACTTTTTTAATGAAATTATATTATAATGAATCAGTTTCCATCATAAGATACATAAAATCGTATAATCTAATAGATAAAAAGAACGTATCTCACTCGGGTTCAATTGCCGGTTGCGGTGGATCATACTTAATTATAATTGGCATCACATTTACGTGTAAACTTCCCGGGCTTCGGACGTATCCCATCTTACTCTCAATATTTCTTTCTGATCACCGCTGTGCCTATATACATTTAGAGAATATCCACAGTGTTTGAAAACATCGGTCCATCCAAATCAAATTTTTTACATCAACTCTTTAGGTCCAAATGTTATTATTTAGCGATTTTTATTGAGAAATTGTAAAAATTACAATTTTTTTTCTTATAACGACTTTTTCATTATACGGCCAATAGTCGATAGGGCTTGTCTTTGGACCAAAACATGTCGTTAAATAATCTTAAACATTGCGATTTGTAGATTCAACACAAAAATACATAGGAAGACAATAGACAGACAGAGACACATACAGACAGAAATACACATAGACCAGTTTAAATCGATGTAGAAAACGATTTTGATTCAAACAATCTATTCTAGTCTATTTTAAGCCACATGCTCGATATTATATATCGCTGCACAAACTTAATGTATTCTCTACCATAAGTGGTGTAGAGTATAAAAGTAATTAAAACAGAAAGAAGTTGTATTAGTCTTAAGCATATTGATCGTCGCCATATTAAAATAAAGAAATAAAAAGTGCGAACGCGTAAATAATAAACTTTACCGCTTATGGGAGTTAGAGGAAAATGTACTCGTCAACTTAACTTGACTTAACGCCCACAACAATATCGAGAAGAGTACTATTCTCTTTTAATGAAATTATAAACAACCCCCATACACGCATTCATAAGTAGTTACAAAAAAAAAAAAAAAAAAAAAAAAAATAACAAAAGAATCTATTGACGAAAACACTGACTAAAACAAACTTAGACTGTATATAGTATATTGATTTAACAATCAGCCTGTGAATGAATGCAATCACTGTGCACTTGACATTGGCATTGAACTTGAACTGCGAGCAGTTTGCAGTTGTTTGCACAAGAGAGTGCATTTATGTTCGTGAACGAGTAGTAAGCATTTATTGTTGGCTCCGCATACATACAAATCTCGACTGCACTGCACTGAATTGAATGATTGTGTATTACAAGCGTATGCATGCATACTACCAGAGGCATAGATTCATAGAGGCATACTCAGGCATTAGGTTTACACGAAATAATAATACTTTTATCAATGTGTGTGTGTGTGTGTGTGTGTTACTTGTATGAGAAGAGATGTGTTATAGTAGTGCCATAGTAGAACTTTTATCAAAAATTGTAAACACTTTTTTGTTGAGTTTTTTTCTTTTTTTTTTTTTTTTTTTTTTTTAAATATTTTTTTTTATTTTTTTATTACTTTGTCGTTATTATATTATTTGAAGCCGCTATTGTGAGTAATTGCGTTGATGTATACACGTATTCTCAATAAAAAATTTTTTCAGTATATTTTTTTTTTCTCAACTTAATAATAAATAATAAATAAATATATCTTACCTCAAATCGAAGATCTTCCTTTTCTGACTTAACAAATTTATAATAAATGAAAAAGCAAGATTTTTGTTCTCTTTTTAACCAACTAAGCATACATTTATTCAACTCACTTGAGTTTGTTGTATTTCATTCCGTATCAATCTCTATACAAAAACGATGTAATTGAGATATAGATTATATTGAGATCTACCTGCCATCGGTATAATAAAATAATATTAAACTAAGCTGCAAGAGATTGAGTTTGAAAAATAACATCAAAGAAATACAGGGTTTTGTGGCAGTAAATCTAAAACTGGAGAAAGAATGTAAAGAATTTAAAAATGTTATTCTAAAGACAAAGAACTTAAAATCCTATCAAATATATATATACGAAGACCTTAGAAGACTTTAATTTGAAATATTTTCTTAATTATATCTTAGTTTAACCTTCTTCACTCTGAGTCCGAGTCTGAGTTGTTTATTGATAACACAGTAGCTTTTTTTTTTTTTTTTTTTTCATTACATTTAAGCGAACTCTTATCATAACTTGTTGTTTGCAGACTTGTATTAGGTGTTCTATAAATTCGTTTAATATTAGTATCAGGTTACCTTATAAGCTATTGATAAAATAATTTCCAAATTTTTTCACTTTTCCAAAAAAAAAAAAAAAAATATTATACCATTTAAATGCTTTGGCTGGTCCTGGGCCTGGGCTCACGCAAATCAATTACAAGTGCGATTTTATTTTCTTGATTTTTTTTCTTTCGCCTTTTACTTAAAATTAGATTAAACAGCTTTGTCTTCAATATGTCGTCAATAGAAGTGCATATGTTTTCTTTATTCCAGAACATAGTCGCTTATTAGTCGCTTATTTTTCTAATACTTACTTTGAGTTAATCTTTGGGTACTTTGGGTACTTTGAGCAAAAGATTCATGGAAACGATACAAAAATTTACAATAACGTTAAGGAAAAATAAATCAGAATAATTTACATCATCAATAATTTTCCTTTTCGTCTTTCTATGTAGGGGTTTCTATGAAGTATAATCTCTTTTATCATTAGCTTTGTTTGCTTACTTAACTCTAAATGTTATGCAAGCACTCACCTTAAGCCTTAGAGTTGTTTATATGAAGTATATTATTAATATGAAGTATATTATTCACATCATCATTTGCATAAGCGTCAATTTTTGTCAGTACTTCTATAGGCATCGATTTTTTTTTACTTTTCCTATAGCGATTTCATTCTCACTTTAATTTGTACAGGCATCATACAATATTTTTCGAAAAGAGCCGACAGCCTACCAAGCTAGTGGTGAATTAATTTCTCTAGTCTAAGAATTGATTTCATTAGTCTAGAAAATATAATAATAATAATAATAATAATAATAATAATAATAATAATAAAAATATTTTTCTAATTAAGGATTCTACTGCTTGTCTTTCTAAATAACCACACACAAGCTTCTGTCATAATATTTAACTTTGGTTGTTACTTTTAGATTTTCAGTGTTTTCTTTGTAACACTGATATACTGATATTAGTGGATGTTTCCGTAAATGTTCTGCTTGGTTGTTGATTGTGCGAATGAGTTATTGAATAGAACTAGAGAGAGAAAGAGAGATCAATTATTAATATATATCCAATATTGTTCCTTATTTGATCCAGATTCAGACGGTATAGTTAATTACACCTGATTACTTTGTATTACAAATACTTACTTTTGCTTTTAATAATCTATATATGAAATGGAATCTTTACCACGCCTACAATGGTTTTCTTTTACTTTTTTTTTGTCGCCCAAAGCTGATGTACATATTATATGCTATGTTGCTTTATACAGCTTCGAATAATATTCATGTGAGTATGTTTTGTATTCAAAATTCATCGTAAGACAAATATAAGTTTTTTTTTTTTTTTCGATTTGTTTAAAATTTAACGTCACAAGAAGACAGCATAGATGGAAAAATGTTTATTTTAGAATTTAAATT
>KK351087.1:187427-218784 GCA_000671755.1 Glossina brevipalpis
ATATTAAAAAATTCGACCCTAATCCAGAGAAATTTTTTGTTTTTTTTTTTTTTTTTTTTTGCTCACTGATCTCATGAATGTTTATTTTCATGAATGGGTCACTGAACTGTTTAAATAGCGGGTGGTGCTGGCAATGAGCCGGCGATTACCGACAAAGTCAACTTATTAGTGGAAAGCAAATAAATAAATAAATAAATAGAAGTAAAAGCATATCGAATAATAATGTGTTCGTACGATAGACGGATAAACATTTCAAAGTCTTTTTTTTTTTTTGCTTTTTTGGATATTTTTAAAATTTTTTTCTTAGAGGCATACTTTTATAAAATCAACAATAAGGACAACAACAACTTTAGGATAGTGATTAAATTTTTTTTTTTTTTTTTTTTTTTTTTGTAAATTTTTGTTTCTTTATAGTTAGTGTTGCGAAAGTGAAAGTGAAAGTTTTCAAGCGAGCAACAACTGACAGCGCCAAACAAGTTAAACAAAAAACAAAAAATAAAAAACCAAAATGTGAATAAAAATAAAAACAAAGAAAAATAAGATTAAATAAATAAATTAGAAAACTAAGCAGATACCAAATGCTTTTGCAATTTTTGTTACGACTAATATTGTCGTTGTCGTTAAACACTCTATCTTTGACTTGAAATGTAAACACAGTATGTACTGAGAGTATAGTCATAGTCTTCACCTTTTTTTGCTTTTTATAAAAAAAATTTCACTTTCACTCCCTGTCAATTGATGAAGGTCTGTATAACAAGTGCTTAACTCAAGCTCAACTTAGTGATTACTGAACATTACACATTAGAAATGAATAAATGAAGAACTCTCAGGCAAAAATGCGATTTTCAGTGAAGTGTTTGAGTTCCCAATGATCTCCCCGTATAAGGCTTTATTATTTAAAATGATTTTGCTTTTTCAGGAAGTAGAGAGAAGAACCTTTAGCGATTCTGGTAGTATTTGGCTGCCGCCTACTCTAAGAAACTCTTCTTCAATCACGTAGGTTTATATCAATGCTTTATTGTAGATTCTATATGAGTATCAATCAGAGCCAAGCAAGTCGGCTTTTCCTATACATTTGTTTTGTTCGATAGTTGTATAAACATATTTTAAATAAGTGTAAGGTCAAGCTACCTAATAATAAAACGAATAATATGCGTTATAAGATATTATAACATATATCGTACATAGCCGAAAAAAACAGGATAAAGACGCTCCCGGTGCTTATCTATTGTTATATCAAATTTCATCTTAAATACGTTAAGCGAAACGCATGTGCATAAGTAAATAAGGAAAATGTTTTCAAACGATTGACTCCTCAATTTTGTCCAGTGTACTCCGTTTTTAACCAAGATGAATACCAGAGAAGCTTGATGTCTTCACGTTCCTTTACAAAGAATTGGTCTTGAGAAAAATCAGGACAAGCATAGCGCTTGTTATTGTGTATGTTTGTTGGATACCGATTCATTTCTGAAACAAAAATCCGATATACAAACTAAATACCGAACCTATAATAGTATCCGGTAAACAAGTCAGATTTAATCGTCCCTTTTAAGACACATATTAACCGGTAGTGAAAATCGACAAATCCCGACCATCTTTAATAAAACGAATTTTCTTCACTTAACATTTAATCATCTCTATTATCTACATAAAGTTTTAAGTTCGGAATAATAATGTCCTTGCGATATATACAATTTTTTTTCAAAAGCCATTGAAGAACATATCCCTGTTACCTGTCAAGTATGCCAGAATGAGGGACTAACTATAGTTATTAAACGATCGTACTATCGCATCTCCACATTCACACATTATTTACAAATCTGTCTACAACATTTGTTATGTCACATTGATGAGTGAGTACTTGCATGTAATTAAGGTTATTGTTATGTAATCTATTAGAAATTGAAATCCATTGGCGGCCTACTGATTTTCATGTTCAAAGAAAATAATGTGTTCGTCGTAAAAGCTCAAATATATACAAATTTCATGTATGAACAAATTATTTTCAATTAAAATGAATTAGATATAAAAGAAAATTAAAAAAGAAAAGAAGAAAAAGCAAAAAAAAAAAAAAAGAAAAAGAGACTTTTAGCAAAAGCAAAATCAAATCAAACAAATAGAAAACAAACAAAAATTCATATCTTAACTATAAACATAAGCTGAAGCACTAACAGAGAGAAGAAAAACAGAACAACATAAAACTTGCATTTACAGCAGACACACAAAAAGCTGCTACTATTTACAAATACATTAATATCTTAGTAGGTATATGAGTCTGTATGTGTGGCCAATGACTTGACAAAACAGCTAAACAGCTAAACAGCTAAACAGCTAAACAGCTCACCAAACGACTAACTAACGAGAATACAATCAGTTCGCTAATAAGTCTGTTGTTAATAAGTCAACCAGTCAGTCATTCAGTCAGTCAGTCAGTCAGTCCGTTCTGCCGTACGACCGATCAACCGACCATTATTAAGTTAGTGTAGTACTGATACACACATAACACTGTAAGCAGCAGAGAGTCGTGCAAAGCTCACCCATAAACAAGTTGAATAACCGTGCATGACCCACATAAATGTCGCTGCACTCGTACATTAAATGTTCGTACTTACGTATGTAGTGTATATATATATATATATATATATATATATATATATATATATATATATAAATATATAGATATGTGTGTGCCTATTTGCCCATGTATGTAAGTATGTACGAATGTCTGCATGTTTTAATATAAATACGACAACAATAATGACACAAAGGCGTTTACATTCATAACACAATACATACATACATATATTGCATAGGCTGTAAGTATATATAAGAGCTGCCTTGCGATGTTTTACTTTACTTTTTTTTTACGCTTTTCTTCATTTTTATTATATATATGTATGTGTTGAACTGTGTGTATGCATGTGACACTCTTTTAGCCGTGTAATGTGGTGCGGTATAGTGTAGTGTGTTGCGCAGCAGCTTGCATATACAATGCAAATTTTAGCGAGCTCTCCCTCACCCACCCGCTTACATAGCCAATAAACTGTTATTTATATAAATTAAGAGAGACACCAATGCATACGCCATCGACAAAAAATAAAAATAATAAAAAAAAAAAAAACGAGGTTGAGTACGTTTGTGTACTTACTCATCATCAAAGGATTGAAATAAACTTATTTCATTATTCCAGAGGTAACATTAAGTAAAAGAAGAAAAAAAGCATCGGGATAATGAAAGTATCTGTAATTATTTAATTCTGTGAAAAGCTAATTTTCGATCCTTTTTAAGCACGTCTACCTACATATCTCTTCGATAAAAAAAAAAAAACGTATAAAGGACATCAGAATTTTTATTGAGAGGTTTGGGGTTTTTAAACAGAAAATATAGATCGATCTACTCAGTTCAAGCTTTCCCAGAAATTGCTTGCACAAATTCTTTTCCTCAATTGAAAATTTCTAGAACGGCTAGTATGACAATTCTAATACCTGTACTTTTTTGATGTATATAAAAAATCTAAACCTTTCAAAAATTGTCGATTTAGGTCCATATTGCTTAGATCTCCAGTATTAAAAAGAAAATAAAATCATCATAGCGTAGGTGGTGAAGAATAAAAGATTAGCTTTAAGCTGAATGTATAAATGCTCTTCTATTCACTGATAAGCCTGCATGCATATGATAGGAACAAGAAGAGCAATGAACGATATTCAGCTCAGAATTTTTTTTTTTTTTCATATAGTATGTGGCTTAAATTTAGTGAGAAAAGAGCCTAAGAAATCTAAAGACACTTGTCGTAGTTTACATGAAAACCTTCACGAGAAAAGTCATTGAACTGTATACGCAGATGAAAAAGAACAAACAACTAATTTACTGAAAAAAAAAAAAAAAATCAGTGGAGTATATTTGTAACGGTGAGTTGTGTGAGGTGGATTATTCTACACGTTATATTAAATTCAGAAAGGCAGTCAGTTGGTAAGAGTCTGAGAGACGATGAGCATCATTTTTTTTTCTGCTTTTGTTTTTCTTTTTTTTGTTTTCTTTTTGTATCTAAAACTAGTTTTGAAAAACGAAAGTTTATTCTCCTCTGAGTAATGTTTGAGTGGAACTGAATGCAACTCAAGCTCTCTTCTTCTTATTCACAACTTATCACCTCTCATTTACGCAACTGCTATTCTCAGTTTTAACACACACACAAATAAATTATCCAAGAGCACAAATCCAGATAAGTACACACTCTCTCTCTCTCTCTCTCTCTCTCTGTATCGTTTAATGGATTGAGTTACATAAAAGTATGGAAACAAAATAAAATGAAATAAGACACAACTCGTGCAAAATACTGTAAAAACTCGTTTTATTTTGCAGGTAAATGAACTTTTTGAAGGTTCACTTAACATAGTAAACTATACAGCAACAAAATGTTTGGTTTGTATATATGTGGGCCTGCATCACACATAATTACGTTTACAGTCGGTTACGTACGTACGTAACTAACTAAATTTATATATTAAATGAACACAAAAAAAAAAAAAAAAAAAACAAATTTGTTATTAAGCTGCTGCATATAAATTTTATGTTTCGTCTCGTTTTGTTGTGCTTATCATAAAACTCTCTTTTCGAAGAAAATTTTGCGAATGTTATGTGCGCGCGATACGTATTGTTTGTTTATTTTTTCATTTTGGCAAAAATTTCAAAGTACAGAAAAATACTTCGACATGGTTTGCTGTTGTCGTTTTTGCTTTTTTCTTTTTTTTTTTTGTTTTACTAATAAATTTATATAATCATTATATTAATGAAATGCACTGAAATTGGATCAAAAGAAATCATCATCAATGGAAATATTTTAAATATATCAGTATTGCTTACATATATGTAAATATGTCTCAGTTATATTTTGGAAAACGTTAGTTTAATCAATTTGTACCCAATTACAGAAGTATTTACATATATATATATATATATATACAAACGCACGGCTTTGTCGCAAATTTCTGGCCTCTACATTGCTATAATATTGTTTTTAATGTTTAACCTCAATTTTCATTAATTTTTGCTGTTGTTATTGTTGTTCATTTGTTTATTATACAATCATTGATTGCTTGGTAGCGGGGCTGTTATGACTATATATGTCGTTGATGATGATGATGATGGTATTGGCGGTGGCAGAGGGGATAATGATGACGATGATAATAATAATAATAATAATAAAAATGACGATGATGATGATGATGGTGACGATGATGATGTTGTTGTTCATGTTGATGAAGCTTTACAGCTAAAAGCTTGTTGACTATATAACAACAGTAACAATAACAACAATAACAACAAAACGATAACATTTAACTATGTTATGTGTGTACGTAATATTTTTGTAATTGACCCGAATAGAGTTCAAACAACTTGCGCCTTGCTGCGTTTTGCTGCACTATGTACGATACGTATGTTCATATGTATATAACAATGATATACCACACATACACAAGTATATATATATATATATATACATATACATGAGATTACCTACACATACATAGAGTGTAAAAGCATTTTAACGAAAAGATATTAATATGAAAATCGTAGCAGTTAAGCAACCAAACAGAAAAAAGGACGTATGAATTTTTTAACATTTACAAGGATAAACACGATTTTCCCTACTTTTTGTGTTCTTGAAGGAAAAAAAAATCTATTTAAAAGCAAAATTTCTCTATGTGTCACCTTCGACCTTACAGTAACAACAGAAATTTCTAGAATCTTACGCCATGGATAGCAAGCAAGCACATAAAAACATCAATAGACTCCAAGCATTAAAAATTTGAAAGAACACAACATACTATTACAATTCGTGGCAAAGTGGCAAAAAATATCGTTAAAGAGAATGTTTTGATGTTATGCTAAGAAAAAAAAAAAAAAAAACTTAAGACCGAAAAGATATTGCTTAGGATTATTAAGATGCGCAATCCGGACTTTCTTTCTATTTAATTGCAACGATATTCGCTCGTTATGGACAGCCTGATTAGGCTGCCAAGTAACAATCGAAAGCAATTGCTGTTCAGCTATAATAAAATCAGTGGAAATTAAATTTTTCAACTTAACCATATTTGATAGAATTTTGACATTTATTTCTTTTAATTATTGTCATTAGTTTTCTTCTTAATGTAAACTTAACTATATGCCCAATTTATTGGTCTAGCCTAACGATGTATGTATGTATGTACGCAATGTCCACGCTATGTAGACCAACAGTCAATAATATGTAAATATATATTCGTCCATATACATATATAGACATAATGTTTGTGTGGAAACAGTCATCACAACTACTATCGTCAAGTCACTTAGTCGCTACTTATTCGCTTATACATACTTGCAGGCTATGCTGGTACATATATGCTTGTATGCAGCAAGCAAATAACCTTACAGTGGTTTGCTCTTGCCTTTTTTTTTTTTTTTTTTTTTTTTTTTTTTTTATTTTTGTACACAGAAACTGTGCACAATTTATAAACAGCAACAACAACAACAACATTAACAACAGTAATAGCAGCAACAACAATAACACAAAATGTGAATTTACTTTCAATTTATATGACCTCGTGCTAATTTGAGTTCATTTCAATTGAATTAAACAAATACCAAAAAAAAAAAAAAAAAAAAAAAAAAAAAAAAAAAAAAATTAATACAAAAAGAAATAAATATTATTATAAACGAAATTCAAAAATTCAAAGTTAAACAATAAAATAAAAATTGAAATATTTTCGAAATAAGTACGAATTTTATTCAAAATAAAAAACAAAAACATTAAAAAAGTTTATAAAAAAAACAAAAATTCATATTTCTTACACACCATATGATAACATATATTTTATATATCTCTTGGATCAAATTTCTTGATTGTTAACACGATTATTAGTTTGTAATCCGTTTTGATTTTAGGCCCAAAGTATATTTAAGCAAAATGCCAGAGAAATTTCAGAATTTGTTTTTTTTTTTTAGTATTTCATTTACAGTAAGTAAGTAGATGAGTTATGTATGTGCACTTGAAATTTGATATCAGGAAATCAGTAAAAAAAAACGACTTCAACTACTGTAAGCAAATTTTAACCATTCGAACAATAAAACTAAAGATTAATCTTTATTTTGATTGATTCAAATTTTCTTAAGCTAAATCGAATTGAAATAAATGTATTTTTATAGATCGTAACATTCCGGATTCGGTTCTTTGCATCATAGCAAAAAAAAAATTTTTTTTTTTTTTTAAGATTTACATATATTTTTTTCACTTCAAAATTCTATGCTTAGTTTTTTGCAGTTGCAATGATATTAAACAGTTCGATTGGTTTAGGTTAACAAATCGAGCGATTCAGAATTTCGCTTTAATTAAGAAAATATGTATTTCATCATCAAGTGTAAAAAATATTCTTCTGCTACTATAAAGTACGTAAAAAATTTTGGAAAAGAAAAACAACATTTTCAGAGTGTTTTCCTAATAGAGAGTTTAGAAATGATTTTGATTAATTTTGGAAACGTGTAAACGTGTATATTTGACGTAAATATAATTTTAATTTGCTTTAGAAGCAAGTATAAGAGTTCAGTTATATAGGAGACAACAATTTCTATTTTAAACTCAAAAAATATTTTCAATTTTTTTACAAAAATTTTATAATTCCTAGTAATAGTAGGCTATATCTCAAATCAAAATAATTTAATAAGTAATAAAAAGTCTTTTTGCCGAAATTTCGATATCAACTTGACTTTTGATGGTGAATAGAACCATAATCTAGGCGGCGCTAACAATTCCCGGACAAATGAACATTGATTGATTAATTTAACATTTTACACTGACTTAGTATAGCTGCTAACGCATATCGGATATCTTTATGATCCTTTTATACTTCAAGAAAACGTTTTCAATGAAATCTTATTAAAGGTAATAAATAAGAAGAAGTTAAGAAGAAGCATTTAAAATCTTTTAAAATTAATTTTGTATGGTAGATACAGTTCGTTGCATACCTGCGAATTATTTAAATTTTTCCCTTTCGATTTCTCCTTTTCCTTCGCTCATATTTCTCTCAATGAATTGATAAATTCTTTTAAAATTTCGGTTAAGCTGATGTCGTTTTTTTTGTTTTTTTTTTTTTTTTTTTGTTTAACTCTTCTGCTTCAATATAGTTTTGTATATATATAAATAAAGTTATAAAATGTAAGATATATATGTGTGCCTGTATGTATCAATATATCAATCCACATACACGTACATACGTATCCGTACATACATACATACATACACACGCACATATATATATAGATTTGATGGCCTGAGTTGTTTTCATTTTTTTTTTTTTTTTTTGGTTGATTTGTTATTTTACTGTTTCTTTCTTTTTAAAACTGTGACCTAGTTTCAGATAGCAAACGTCAGACAAGCAACGGTCAATGAACTTCAGTTTACACAAACGCATACCTATAATAAGAGTATGAAAATACAATAAATATATATATATATATATATATATATATATATGTGTATATATATATTTATTTATTTATTTATTTATTATATACATGCGTGCGTATTCGTCGTACATGCAAACAGAGGGTTCATCTTAATTTTATAACTAAATAGTGGGAGAAACAGGCGTAGAGCAAACACACACACATACTTATCTTTGTTTTTTTTTTTTTTTTTTTTTGCATTTACGTATATATATATGCATGCATGCATGCATGCAAGCAAGCAAGCATAGGTACATGTATATGCATACAAACATACATAGGCACATGCATATAGAATCTCAGATGCGACAGACGTTGAAATCAATAAGCGCAACACTCGCAGAGAAAGTGAGTGATTGTATTAGTAACCATAATATCGCATAACGTGCATGAACATGAATGTATTTTTTCGTTTTATGTTGTTGTTATGAATTTCAGTTTCATTTTCTTTAGTAGGTCTGCTAATATTATTAAATATTTGCGATAGATTTGGTTTTATTTGTTAGCAAAGTTTAAAAAAAAAATATCTTTTTAAAAAAAAAAGATATTGAATTAGCGAAATAAAAGCACATGTACGCAAATGTTGCATGCTACATTCCCAGGAGAGCATATGTGTAATTAAATATATATTTCTATTTACGTTTGTACATACACACACGTATAAATTCATTTGTTTTTTCTGCATTTATTTATTATATATTCGCGTTACTTCCGGAAGATACTTCTCCTATCAACTTTATCGTTTATGCGAATTACCGTTACACAGACTGTGTGAAATCTATTATCTATTTGAGATCGTCCTAAGACAGTCATACCAATACATTTGGCCGATTATCGTAATTTTTCTTTGTCTCTTTTTATCTTAAAATTCTTAATGTCGCAAATTCGTAATAAAAGCCCATTAATTCAGATAAAATATCGATGTATATGAATGATGATTATTAAATAACAAACATACTCTAGATTGACCTTAAAAGAAGTACAAACTTGATTACTTGATTTTTGGATAAATCTATTAAAAAATTAATAATAAATAAATAAATAAATAAAAAAAAAAGGAATAAAAGCTCGAAGCAGAAGATGAAGTGAAAAACGTGATTAAGTTAATAACTACGGGACTGGATATTAATTTTGTAATTGAGTTTGTAATTGTAACTGTAACTATAAATGAATGAAATTCCAAAAAAAGACAAAAAAAAAAAAAAACGGTTGAGCATATATGTGTTTATAATTAGCCCAAGATTTCGTGATGAATGTAATTTATTGAAATTTTCACATAAGTCATAAAACACACAAACACAAGATGAAAAAACTTTACTTTGATTCGTGTGAAGTGTAATATAAAAGTAAAAGAATTGATTTATAAAATAACTAAGAAGAAAAACTTTAATGAAGTAAAAAAAATTAGAACCCATAAAAGGATATCAATATTAAAAGCTATAAGTCTAAGTATTTATCAGAATCATATCGAATGATATTAACAATGAATGAGAATTAGTTGCCGATCAGTTTGAATAACAAAAAATATGTTAGAAACAAAATGATTATCAAAATTTTATTTGAAGGAGGAGAATAGAACTTTTATGATCCATCCTTATAAAAATTTTATTAAGAAACGATTTTTGAAAATTTCTACACGTACATCAAAAACATATCTTAAAATGTTCAAGGAGATCGTTCTCTTTCCCAAGCACAAAAGTAGTAGTAGTAGTAGTAGTAGTGGTAGTGGTAGTAGTAGTAAATTTTTCTAGCAAATTACTTTCATTTTCATTACTCACTCATACAATCATCATCAATAACTACTACCAACAGCAGCTCAGCCGCTATTAACGTACACATTAACAAGTGCACGTAAGAGTCTTTCTTGCTTTATCACTCAACAAACAAATGAAAAACGAAGCTTCATAAAGCCAATGAACTCAAAGTGTGTTTATAATAAGCAGACTGGCACATAAACACACATGCACAATGAAATGTTTCATATATATGTGTATGCACATGTATGTACATGTATATATATATATATGCGTAAGTGTAAGACATATATGTGTACATCTCTACAGACTAAAGTGCTTGTACTAGTAGAGCATGAAGCATAATTTGGTTGTTTGTTGTTGGGATTGTTGTTGTTGTTGTTGTTGTTATTGTGTCGCTATGTGCGAAAAAAAAAAATCTTCAAGTACATTAGACCATATTCATCCAAATTCACACATACTCGTTCATATAAACAATATTTTTCCTTCATATAAACAAACAAAACATACAATATCATCATCAACATAAGTAACAACCATAACAATAACAATAACAATAAAAACAATAAACAATATCTGTGTATACATAACTTTAAATTGTTTTCCAGTTTTTTTTTTTTTTTTACGCGGTGTGGTTGGAATTTATAATAATTTCCTGTTTAAATACGTAATAAATATAAAATCTTTTTTTTATGTTTCTTCGTTAAATAATTCAAAATATTTATATCGAAAACATCTATATAAAAAAATATATATATATATATATATATGAATAAGAAAAGTTTTATTTAAATTATAAACTTTATACTCATGCATAGCATTTTCTGAATTTTTTTGTCCGCCTAAGGCCTCTTTTTTTTTTCTGCTGCTGCTTTGCTTTATTATTTATTTATTTTTCTTGTTATTGTTTTTATAAGTTTCTTTACTTACGTGAAGGAAAACATCATGTAAGTATTAAGAATCTCTCCTATAACGTTACTTTATATATATATATATATATATATATATATATAAAAGTGTATAAGTGTGTGTATGCTATAAATGATATGTATGTGTGCAGCACCTACTTGCGTTAGTATGCTTGCCTGCAAAAATTTAGGTTAAGTGCGGTCATTCAACTTTCAGCACCATTTCCTCTTATTTTATCTTAAGCGAAAGATGCGGGCGTCTGTTTTCCTACCCCATGCTATATACTAATAGCTTTCAAAATACTGCATTATTAGCTCTGTACGGACGTTTGCAACAGTTCAGAAGATATTGGAAAAGAATCAACCGATTCTCTTTTCTTTATCAACTGATACAAAAAATCCTTGATTGAATCACCTGGAAAGTAAATCTTTGGACTGGTCTCGGTCATCTAAGAGATTTTTTTTTTGTTTTGCGTAAGTGATTGATCGTACGTTTTTTTTTTTTTTTTTTGTTCTGAGACATTTTCATCATGATAATGACGATGATGATAATGATAATTGATTTTGGAACGAATGGGAAACATAAAAAAAAAAAACAACAACAAAGGAGTTTCCTGCATAATGAACTCTTTCTACCTAATACGGACGGGGAAGGGAGATGTGGGGTATTATCATGGAAATCATTTGTGAAAAAAATTTATGCCAACATTTTCAAAATCAAAAGATAATATCTGATTGAGTTGAATTGATTCTCATTTACTTTACCTTTTTTGTAATTTCGCTCTGTTTATACAATAAATTATCACTTTACTGTGTCCCTGATATCAATTCATTTTTATCAATAACATTAACTCATTTCATTTCATTTCATTTCGTTTCGTTTCGTGAAAGCTTTGCTTTGTTTTGCTTTGTTGTTCGAAATGGAACGAACAAACAAACAAACAACAAAAAATTAATTTCCAATAGAAAGGTTATTGAACTACATAACTCTGAACTGACTATAGACGAATGGTGAAGAGAAAAAAAAATAAAAAAAATAAAAAAAAAAAAAAAGTAAAAACTTTAACTAAATTGGCATTGAAATTTTTTTTACGCATAATAGGCGTACATTTAGTATTGAAATTTCATTTTTGTAAACAATTTTTGTGTTTTTACTTTCGATTTCGANCATTTCGTTTCGTTTCGTGAAAGCTTTGCTTTGTTTTGCTTTGTTGTTCGAAATGGAACGAACAAACAAACAAACAACAAAAAATTAATTTCCAAAAAAAAAAAAAAAAAAAAAAATAACTCTGAACTGACTATAGACGAATGGTGAAGAGAAAAAAAAAAAAAAAAAAAAAAAGAAAAAGAAAAATAAAAAGATTAAGGAGGATGGCATTGAAATTTTTTTTACGCATAATAGGCGTACATTTAGTATTGAAATTTCATTTTTGTAAACAATTTTTGTGTTTTTACTTTCGATTTCGATGCAAATTCTATTCTCTGCCCTGCCCTTAACAATTGATATATACGATTCAAAATTTCACTCACCATCTCGACTCATTCCGACTGCTATACATTTTTTCAGACGACAATACTGGCAACGATTGCGGTTAATGCGTAAAATGCTGCATTGTTGGTTTTTTGTACAAGGGCGATATTGAATTTTTTGCTGAATTGATCGGCGGAAAAAACCCTGCAAAAAAAGAGTGAATAATAAAAATAGATAAATAAATGAATTGTTTATATACATATATATATATATATATATACATATATTGTATGATCTAAACAAAAAAAATCATATTTAAATTCGAAGCTTATGTCGTCGTTAATGTTATAAAAAAGGTGAAAGCATTCGTAGTGTTGGCGAAGTTTGTTAGAAGTATTCTTTCGAGAATATTGTCAAGTGTTTTAATCATAATTCATAAGAATAAAATTATTTTTGCTAAAAAGGTAAACATTATACGCAAAAACAATTAGTTTTTTGAGAAAAAAAAAAAAAAAAAAAAAAACAGCTGGCGAAACAAGAGATTCTTTTTATTAACGACAGCTGCGGCGATGTAATTGAAAAAAAAAAAAAGAAGGAATTGTCATTAGGGGGGCGAGCATAATTGAATCATTTTGTTTATATTTTAAATTAATTATTCGTTTGAATATCGGGTTTGGTGTCAAAACCTACTTCATCTTTATCAACTGCTTCTTTATCGCTGTTGACTTCACATTCCATTTTCTCTGCACCGTTATCTCCTGCTTCCAATTTAATCGTTTGCTCTGTTATACCTTCCGATGTTCCAATCATAACTACTGCACTTGCATTATGATTATGATTGTGATGACTGGTTTCTAGATTTTCATCGAATTTCTGACATAAGTAATTTAATGTGTTTTGCTCAACTTTTTCATTTTTAATATGTTTAATATGCTCTGAGCACAATTCGAGCTTGACTTGATCACAAAGGTGCTCATCATCACAACCCGTATCAATTACGTCTATATGGCATTCCATGCAATCGCACATTGAGATTAAACTGGACCGGCGAGAGCGGATTGCAATACGATCTTGAGAAGTTTCCTGTTCTTCTTGATGATGATGATGCTGTTGTTGTTGTTGTTGTTGTTGCTGCTGTTGCTGTTGCTGTTGTTGAGTAACTGTTGCGGTATCTTCGATGCGGTTTTTATGTATAATTGATTGATCCTGTTGCTGTTCCGACTGAATGGCTAAACAAGTGCAGCCGTTATTAGTACTCGAAGCGCTTAAAAGCGATGAGTTACTATCAGAACTATCACGCCGTTGCTGTTGCTGTTGCAGCTGTTGTTGATAATTCTGATGTTGTTGTTGCAATAATATGGCAATTTCTTTGTGGGTTTGTTCGGCGAGGTTAAGTTCTTGCTTAATGGTGGTGTTACTGTTACTGTTACTGTTCTTAGTGACCGCGGTATTTCTTGTGCTTAATACATCCATCGAATAATTCTCTTTAATATCACACGTATAAGCGACTTGTGATTCATCATTTTCATGCTGATCTTGTTGTTCCTGATGATGTTCTTGTTGCTGTTTCTCCATTTGTTCCTTTTGCTTTAATTCCCGAGCGTAACGGATTTTCTTCCACGGACACTGTTGAGGTTCGATTGATACTAAATTATTTGATGTTGTTTCTAAATGAGTCTTTTCTTTGCTTTTGTTATCTTTGTTTTCTATATTATTCTGGTGATCTTCTTTTCTCCCAGGTTCAGTGTCATTTTTCGGTTGCTTTAACGACTCTAGGGATGTTACGAATGTTACCTGATGTGTTGGATTTAAATTATTTATATTACGACAATTGTTATTGGAGTTGTTATTGTTTTTAAGGTTGTTGGTGGTGGAGGTGGTTAATGTCTTTATATGGTTACTGGTATCACTCTTTAGTGTTGTAGGTGGTACTCCGTGTTGTTGTTGCAATTGTTGTTTCTGGGAGCCTTTCAGTCTTTTCGGTTGTGCCAATTGTTGCTGCTGATGTTGCTGTTGCTGTTGCGGTTGCTGAGGTGGTAAATAAACTATATGTTGTGGTCGCTGTGATTGCGATTGCAGAGCTACATTTAATTGAGGACTAGCTTGTTTTTTAGTAAACTCTCCTGATTTCTTAGTGATCGGTGCCGATTCCAACAGCTTGACCAGTGAGGCATGTTGTTTTTTCAATTGTTGACTTTTGGCGGGCGGTAGTCTTGGCGTTTGGTTAACTATAATTTGTGGCGGCTGTGGCTGTTGCTGCTGTTGCAGATGATGATGTTGCTGTTGTTGTTGTTGTGGCTGTTGCTGTTGCAATGCTGTCGGTTGATGTGTCATTTGTATATTTGATGGCGGTGTCGTAAGCAACACTATGGTGGTCATTTGTGGTGCATGTTGACCATTCCCATAACCAACAATGCCTGAACCATTAAGACCTGTGGTAATGGCTCTTATCTCAACCTGCTGATGTTGTGTATTTTGTTGATGATGAATTTGTTGATGATGATGATGATGATGGTGATGATGGTGCTGAGTATCGTTTACCGCCACAGCAGCCGTATTTAATTCTTGCATCGCACAGACCATTTCTTCTGGAAATATTTCCTGATTTCTTAGCTTTTTTTTCAGATTAGAAAATTTACTTTTTTTTTTTTTTTTTTTTTTTTTTGGTATCCACAAACGAAATAACACTTGAGTAAGTGGGTTACTAAAATTTTCTATGAAGGAACATAATTTTTAAATATAATTCTCATTTTAAAACCCGCCAAAAACTTTCTTCTCTCTTTGTGAAATGAATTAAAAACAACCGCCAAGCAGGTTCCTGATTTTGTAAAGGCCCGCCTTTTCTTTCAAAACAATATTTATTATTTTTCGCATCAACTAAACACTGAACGATGACGCTTTGCAATAAAAGTCTTAAAGTTTGATTTATGTGATTTTTTTTCTTTTTATTTTGTTTGTATATAATAAACTTTTTTAGATGCTATTTCACACGCAAACACGTCCGTTTAGTTTGACTGACAATTTGCGAATGATTGTACTCACATCGCAGACATGAATTGTTTATTTGTTAGAGTACTCAAAACATTTATTCATTCACTCATTACTTAATGCTCTGCTTTAGCACTCACCACTCGTTCATCTGTGGAAAATCGGTGAGTGTAAATTTAACACGTGAGCTCGCTCTTCTAGTTTGTTTTTATAATGAATTTGCTTCAAATATTGTATGCGCGTATGTATGCATACCATGCATGCATGCGGGCATGTACGTATATATATATATATATATATATATGTAAATGTACGCGAGTAAGTGTAGGTTCATTGCATTGCTAATATTACTGTTGCTGTCGCTGTTGCTACTATTGCTGTTGCTACTACTATCGCTGTTGCTGTCGATGTCGACGTTGTTGTTTTTTTGTGTTAGTTGTTATTTTGCATATGCATTTTATTTTATTATGCACTGAGTGGTGTATGTAACATAGAATAAAAGAATGAGTGGCAAGAGAAGGCAAATCGTTGATAGACTAATGCAAATGGAAGGAGGCAAGGAGAGCCTTATGTTGGTTATTTGCAGTCGTCAACCTCGCGCTACATTAAAATTATTTTGTGGGGTAACAGAGGACATTCACATTTTACCAAGAAACACACAAAGACACAGTTCAAGAAAATGTATAACAAAAGAATCAAATTAAAATCTCTGCTTGCTAAGTAAGTAAAAGAAACGCTTGTTGTTATCAGTCCGAAAAATGAAATCGAAAAACAATAATTCGCTGCTATTAAATTAAATTAATGATTGAAATAATTAATTAACTATTTTTATCGAAAGCACTACTTTGCTGCAGTGCAGAGCAGTCTTTATACTTTAAGCAACATCACTATACACAGTTAAACAAATTGGAGCACTTTGCACTTCATCAAAATTCATATTAATTCACACATGCACACAAAGATGCACAAATAAACAAAGAAGAAACACATGTATTTGTGTGTATGGAGAAAGATATATAAATATATGTATATAAATTCTAAGGATAAATAGTTACGGGGGTGTACAGGGTTATCGATGTGTAATAGAGAGCTATGACGACAAAAAAAAATCCCACCAACCATCCATGTATAAGATCGGCAACAGCAACACAGTAATATGCATATATATATATATACATATACATATATATATATATATATATCATAAACATACACACATATATAATATGTATGCAAACGCACTTACTTACACATATACTAAATGCACACAATTGCATTCAGATACAAATAAACCAGTGTACGCTCGTATGTAGTCAATGCGCGCGAGCTGATTGTTAGTTCATCGAACTCGCCATTGTCGTGACCTATATTTCGGTCAGCAACCTCGAAATGTAGAGCTCGTTTAAACGTATCATACATTATCGTTTACATACTGACTAACGTACAATTTTATGTACATACACACACTACACACACAATACCGATGAGTTTATTTTTGTGATGCTCTCACTTCTCACTTCTCACTTCTCACTTCTCTCTTTCTCTCTTCTTCTCGTTGTCTCTCTCTCTCTCTCGCTCTCTCTGTTTATCTCTTTCTTAGTTTTCTGAGAGAGCATTTACAGGTTACTTATGAGTCGGATTGCATCGCATCGCATCGTATCGCATACACACATATATATGTGTTTTGTCTAGGCGCATAACATAAAATGCATTTCTAGAATGTTTCTTTCTTTCTTGGATTGTAGAACTAATAAAACAAATGCATTTTGATATAGTTCGCGCTTTATTGTATGAGTTAACTAGCGTTCAATGACCCACAAATATAAAACTAACGTACTAATGTATGAATGTATAAGTGACTGCTTAGATAGATGAACGTACATTAGGCATAGACTTGCGTTTTATTGCTGTTCTTATTATTATTATGCATTTTAAGGTTGAATGAAAAATTTATTTGTACTCTCGGACTGTTTCTTACACCCACTGCCGCCAATTTATACAATTCAGGAGAATAGATTGATTTCATCGAAATATTCAAACGCACAATAATAGGCAACAAAGATCATCTAAATTCTATGCATGAACGTGTTAACTTCATTAGTATAAAATTATACGCCCTATTTAGTTATTTATGCCTTTCGTGTGGTGTAAATATCATATTAAATAAATAGATCGTTATATTTGATATAATAGAAATACAATACATATCGAAGTGGAATTGACTTCTTTGATTAGGACAAAAAAATTCAGTACAAAGAAGTACATCCCATGTGTAACAAGCGTATAAAAAAAGACAGCATAGAAAGTGAAAAAGGTGTACGTCCTGTCAACTTGAGGGTTCAGAGATTTTAAGGCTCATTTAAAAACCTGTAGAATAATAAATAAAACTTTCAGCATAACTTGATGACTTTGTGTTAGATGACTTCATTAGAATGCATTACGAAAATTTAGGAGAGGACGCAAAAACGCTTCGCAGTATAGATAAACATATAAAATTGTTGTTGTACAGGGTTCATATGCATAAGAACTCATATACATTTCCATCATCTTTAACGGGGTTTCTATAGGTGGAGTGAAGTTCAAAGCTTTTCAGCGGTTCGTTGCAAGAAATTTTGTTTTAGAATCAAAAGGATTCTCCGTACTTAAATTTTGAATTACTCGCTTGGGTGTTCAAAAAAGGATGGCCATTTACCTTACAAGAGAAGAACAAGAAGTACCAGCTTATGAATATTTAACTTTAACGTACTCAATAGTGCACGGATTGAATATTACTCCACTCATTATTGTCCTCTAGACATTCGTCCGTCTCTTTGCCTAAAGGCATCTTAATCACCGAAGATTCACGTTTTTAATACAATTTTGAACGGTCATCATATACGTGTGCCTATATATCAAAACTCCTCCTATTCTTTTGAATCAATTCCACTATTATTAGGATGGCATATAGAAAAGTAGAATAAGTTAACTGGTAGCACTCAAGTATCACAGGGTCTTTGAGAACTTTTATCTTCAGATAGATTTTCTAATGATCTAATATCGACAAAACAAACGGCGATTATATGAGCTCCGTCTTTAGTATTATTTCTATAATTCGCAATTTCTTATGATAAGACCATAGAGAAAATAATATAATTTTTCGGTTTAGTCTCATTCGTTTCTTAAATGTCCGCTCAAGTTTACTGAACCTTACAATCGTTTATTTTTAATATCAAGGTATCGAGATCAATAATAAGTATAAACTGGCATTATAATCGCAGAACAACTAAAATTTTAATCAATTATAGTGTTTGCGCCTCCTTTTTGAAAGATAAACAATAAAAAATTTGTCATTTGTCATTTGTCAAATCAGGACTTTAAACAATTTATACATTTAACATTCAATATTAGATTAATGTTAGGGAATGGTATTTTAAAAGATATTCTTATTTGAAAAACTGCTTGAATGTTAAACCGCTGTATATATAGATACATAAACACTCATACATACACACACACACACACACACATATATGTATATATATATATATATATATATATATACTAATGGATAAAAGTGCTCTTGTTTTGCTCCTGTGCCGTTTTCAGTTGATGTAATAGTTTGCAGAGATAAGTCAATGAACTTTGTTACAATTAATTTCAATTTATTAAGGTTAGTAACGTCAAAGATGTCTAACTGAATTAAATTTTTTTTGTCTTGTTTTTCATCAATAAACTATTATAGCTATAAGATGTCTTAACTAACTAATGCTTATAATCAGTCCTCTGTCGTTATTCTATTGAAGAAAACAACAACAACGTAAAGCGCAAAATATTCAAAAAAGAAAAAGAAAAAAAAAAGGTGAAGAAAGAAATATGTTTAAAACATGTTTTTAAAGAAAGTGAGAGGAATTTCATGTAAATATTGGCTGATAAGTACGGTTTTCTCTACGTTTTCATACAGCATCGTCAGAGCCACATTAATGTGTGTAGTAGAAGAGCAAGCGCATAGATTGCATGTCATATGAACGTGTGTCTCGTATATGACATAAATAGAAAGAAACTACTGCCTAATAGCAGAAAAGAAAAAGAATTTTTTTTTTTCTTTCCTAATGCATTTATTTATAGAAAAATATTAAATTATATAATAGAAAATATACTCTCATATTATAGATCGAGATATTTCTACAAAAAATAATAATAATTTTCGTTACCAAGTCTTTAAGTATTCTGTGTGTGTGTGTGTGTTTGTATTAAATACTCTTTATCTATTAGATCATATTTTTGTGTTGGTAAGCAAAGTTCATTATTATATTTGACTATTATCGTAATATGTTTCGTAGATTTGCAAATTTTTTGACATTACATCTTTGCATTTCTCGCTAACTATGAGGATGCGAAAGCTTTTACTATATTATTGTAGTTTAGATGCATCACGGACTTTATAGGAAAAAGAATAGAAATCCATCAAATCAAAATAGTCCACGATAATATAAAAAAAATTGTTTATGTCGTAACTTTAATATGTTATATATATATATATGTTTGGTAAGAATCAAATTTTGATATTCTCTTCGTACTAATTGTATTGATAATGTGTCGATCATATATATGAAAGAGATATATAGAGAAAAACAGAGAAAGAAAGAAAGAGCTAGAGAGGAAGAGAGACAGGATCAAAAAGAGGGGACTGAAGGAGAGAGAGCGAGAGAGAGAGAGAGAGAAAGAGAGAGAAAGAGAGAGAAAGAGGGAGAGAGAGAGAGAGAGAGAGAGGGAGAGAGTGAGAGAGAGAGAGAGCGAGAGAGAGTGAGTGAGTGTGTGTGTGTGTGTGTGAGAGAGAGAGAGAGAGAGAGAGAGAGAGTGGGTGGGGGAGAGCGAAAGGATCAAGCAAACAAACGTTTGTCAAAATCGATTATTTTCTTTAAAAAAAATTTATATGACTTTTTTTGAAGCAGTAATAATTATCAAGTCACTTGTTATGAAATAGTTTCCCAACTACAGTTACCTTTAACTGAAAGGCTACCACCACTTCTGAACATTTATAGCTCCGTTTCTACACTTTTCGAAAGGGATTCTTACATGTGAATCGCATGGGCGACCATTACCACGAATATCCTTGAGACCGTCACTTTGCTGATAAAGCTCAAATCTATTTAACTCGGTTTAGATAGGTTGGTGGTTCATTCATAACTCTAAAATGTCTGTTCACTTCGAAATTAATACTTTAGTTAAGTTGTTTTATATAAATATAAATATAGAGTACAGATATAGGGAGCAGCATATATCTAAGTGAAGTGAATATTTGTCTTTTAGTGACGAGCTACATGACTAAGGATTAAACTAAGAATTCATGCCGAACTCGTGATTCTGCAATTTTTTGTAGATCATAACAAATCGTGTTTATCGATTTTTTTTTTTTTTTTTTTTTTGGTCTACTGTTGTGTGCATATGATATGTTCTTAAAATTCCCTCCATTTTGCTAATTTCTTACATTTGCTCTATGGATTGTGTTTTGCGCAATAAACGTGTAGCAGTTCTCTGAGAAAGCACTCACAGTAGAGAAGTATGGAAAAATAAAAACGAACCAAAAAAAAAAAGGAAAGAAAGAGAACTTTCTCTCTCTAGCTCAACAATTCTGTCAGCGTACAGGAAATTAGCTCATGTATACGCACATACACAATAACACAGACGCATACACATACACATATTATCAAAATGCAGAAATTTATACATCTCACCACTACAAATGCTTATACATAGCCATGGAACTCTAAGGTTGTAAACACAACACTCACGACAATAATTATGTTGACGACGATGTTCATGATGATACATGCAATCATTTGCTGTTAAAGTAAAGCAACAACACCAATATCAACATAACTATGTTCCATACAAACAGTTTTATGCACAAAAAGTTTATTGAACTCTGACGAAGAGACTTAATGTTGTCCATCTATCTATATATTTATATTCACTATATTTTGAAGCATGTGCAGGAATGTGACGTCAATGCGACAACTACATGTATACATAGATAGATATATATGACCGTGCTTGATGCTGATGCTGATGATGATGATGATGATGATGATGATGATGACTGTGCAGAAGATGTTAGGAGGAGAGAAAAACGGAGTTTTATGACATATGTAGACGGATGCTCATATGATATATATATATAAATAAGTGTGTGTGTGTTTTTGTATGCATGTATGTACCTATGTATATACTCGTAACGTAACATAATGGTGAAAGATGCTTATAAACGTATCTTACTTAACGGACTCTCTCTTCTATTCTCAGTTAGCAATTGTCTTAATTCCGATTGCGTATGAATAACATTAACAGCAAAGAGGATTTCAGTGATTACGTTATGAATTTTTTTTTTTTTTTGACTTACGTTTACGTTTGCGGCAATTATTATTTTTTAAGCGTTTTTTTGACCACTTTCCCTTTTTTTCTTCTTAATGTTTTATAAGAAAAAATTAAGGAATTATTGCATTTTAGTCAGTCAGTACGTGCGTGTGTGCGTGCAAGTGTTGAAATAGCATTTATTAATCTAAGATGAATGTATTTAACAAAATTGAACGATCTGTACTAAGGTCAATGTATTATAATTTCTTTTTTTATTATTTTACGTATTTTCTAGCGCTAGTGGTACTTTTTTCAGAAATGTAATCCTATATATAACCGATATACATGAACATATATCTATCTATGTATATGTGTATGTAAGGTATGCCAATTTAATGTTTATAAACGTATTTATGAACGCACTTATAAATAATGTACGAAAAATGTTGAGATTATTTTCTATTTCATTTACTTGATTATTTTATTTAAGCGATGTAAAGCGATCAGAATTTTTTTTTTTTTTTTTTTTTTTTTGAGTTGGTAAAAGTTACACATGGTCAAGTGGATATTTTGTTTAGAAATATATTTCACAAATCTTTTTGAAATCTTTTCTTTATTCGCGACTTGCAAAGCTTCCCAGTTTTAACTATATAAAATGCATTACTAAAGATAGAGTAAGGACAGTACTGACCCTACAGGTGCGCCGTTTTGTTTTAATTTTTTTTTTTTTTTTTTTAGAAATAAAAATGACAATTAAATGTATTCGCATACATATTTGCCCACGTATATATGTGAATGCTAAACAAACAGATAAACAAATAATTAAGTGTATAAATGAAGAAGAGGGTGTGCTTAGTCAAGCTTATAATTGAAATGTTAACATTACGGTCTTATGTCAATGGGTTTGGTCATCATTATAGAACAAAAAAAAAAACAAAAAAAAAAAAAGAAAAAAACATAGTGCAAAATGTCAATGCCCCGTCAACCTATATATATGAAAATACACACACACATATACACATACACACACTTATATATATATATATATATATGCATTGTGTGTTTGTGCAATGAGTTAAAACCAATGATCTCAACCTTTCTAATGAAGTTTAAATAACAAATCAAAATAGTAGCTCTACACTGAAACACACACACACACGCATATACTCCCACATATTAGTAGTAGAACTTTGCTCTATTGAAATATATATTTTAAGTTTCGCAATTAAGTACTTTTGAAGAACACTAACATGCATTTTTATCTAAGCGTATACTTCTCTACTCTACATACATATGTGCATATTGTAAGTGTCAACACATTTTAGAAAAACAGAATTCTTTTTGCTTATTTCAAAGTTATAAACAAGCGAAAATTGGTTGATGAGATAGATAAGTTTTTGATTTTAAAATTTTTTTCATATATTAATTTCTTTATTTAATAATCTGTTTTAGGACTTTTTTTTGCAGCTGCTTATTTGGTTGGAACCATTCCTGCTTGAGCGCGTAAGTCTTTCGTTTTGTATGGATGTGTAAGTATTTTTAATCCCGCATACATTTACGCATATGTATAGCGTTGCATACATTCACATATTCGCATCAAAATACACACACACACACACACACACACACACACACATACATATGCGTGCATATATATACGTAGCAATACATAAACAGAAACTCTGCCTTCGCCGTTACAATTGAGGACTTTAAACTCTTATAACCTTTCTTGTTTAGTATTGCTCTGAGTAACTGTGCGACCACATGCAAAAATTGAGGTATAAATTTTAGTAAAAAAATACAAAAATCTGAAATCTTTATTACAATTGAACATCAACACTATGGTCGAAATTTATTTCTTACTTTTTCGCTTTTTCGCTTTTTCGCTTTTTCTCTTTAAAATTTTTGTTTTCTAGAAAATGGAAACTATGTAAGAACTATGTCCTTTAGTTGGTATCTCTTTTAAACTCTCTCTGGTATATTTATATTTCATCACCAAATTGTGATAAGTTAAATATCATATGATATTGTATACATTATTGAGAATATATTTTTTTTTTTTTTTTTCATTTCCCTCTTTCTACGAAAAATGTGCGTATGTGTATCAAAAAACACTTCGTCATGAATGCCTCTGTCCGTTGATTTGTTATCGAAACTTTCAAAGTCGCAAGTGTTACTATTAAAAAAAAAAAAAAGAAAAGAAAATGTGTTAAACATTCTTAGTCAAGCAATGACGGTCTTGACATAAACATTTTTCATATAATAACGAATGACCGATAAAAGATCTCAATCTAAAGTTTAACATTTCGAAAATTTAGAAGAACACATCCATCCCATCTAAATTGATACAGTGAAAGTAATTTGTTGCCTTTTTTTATTTTATAGCAAAAGGGACAGATATATATCAAATTTTTTATTCTTCTCAAAAAAAAAAAAAAAAAAAAACAAAACAATTACAAATATACTCAAAACTCATATAGTGGACCTAATAATCCCTAATGATAGCTGTAAATGAAATATCTTTTTTGGGCAATTGAAAGTCCTACAAACGTAATACTTTCAATTATTTCGCAACTATTGCAAGCAAAAAAAAAAAAAAAAAAAATTTTTAAAAAAAAAAAAAAAATTTTTTTTTTAAAAAAAAAAAAAAAAATTTTTTTGTTCTTTTTTTTTTTTACAAGTCAAGTTCGAATATGAGCAAGACGCGATGCATCAGCAAAGGGATTTATTTATCAGAATAAACAAAAAATAATCTGTAATCTGTTGCATTTTATTATTACAAGTTCAGATTTACTATTATTTGATATAAATATTTTCATATAT
This sequence comes from Glossina brevipalpis, assembly GCA_000671755.1. Taxonomy (NCBI): domain Eukaryota; kingdom Metazoa; phylum Arthropoda; class Insecta; order Diptera; family Glossinidae; genus Glossina; species Glossina brevipalpis. The sequence continues at coordinate 212,186 of KK351087.1, forward strand.
ATATATACATATATATATATATTCAGTGCAAATAGAGATAATATTTTTGGAATTTTTTTTTTTATTCCCGATTGCAAACTGACGACGACTTTGTAAAAATTATGATTTTCAAATAATTTTAAAACTAATGACGAATGAAAGCTTTCATTAAGCTCCCACAAGTAGATGTCATATGCGTTTGTATTTTATTTAATACTTTTATTTATTTGTGTTTAGTTTAATTCAAAATTTCTATATAAATCGTATTAATTTTCATATATACATTTTTAGTCTTAGTCTTGCTTCTTAAACAAATTTTCGTAAATTTTCGGAAATTTAAAATTTGAAATTTTTGAATGAAATATATATTCTAACGTTAATTTCAATTGTTATTAAAAAGATAAATATTTTTTTAATAAAATATTTTTATTTTAGGGCCTTGATTATCTTTACTAAAACCTCAACAACCCGCTTGTTTATAGTCATCGTCATCGTCATCACTGCCAATTGAGTGTAACCACGCACCCCTTGCTCTACAGTTATAAACGATGATTATGTTAGTGGTGGTGAATAGTAAGAGTTTTAACGTACATACATACATACAAACATATGCACACACACAAATATATGTATATATGTATATATATATATATAGCAAAAGCATAAGTGTATATATATATATATATACAAGCATGTTTATGTGTGCGTGTGGGGTATTTATACCTTGATGTCATTGGAGTTTATTGCGCTAAATTTTATTCTTGTTGTTTTTTCTGTTGTTACCAGCCAGGGGTTGTTGTTTGCTTTGACCGAGTTTACGTTCAATGACCGACACACACACTAGGCATTCGAACACGTACAAGTAAGAATAATAATAATAAAAAAAAAAAAAAGGAAAGAAACAAAAACAACAAAAAAGAACCAAATTACAGAACATAACAGTCAGCTGCCGATGTGTACTTCTCTGTGCAGAGTTGAGTTCATTTGGCTTGATTCGTTTTTCCTGCTTGCTTGGCAAGCTACGACAAGCACAACGTTTTGTAATGTAATAACGACGTTTGATCTATTGTTTCGCACATAGTAAGTACATGGAGCTCAGGCTGCAGTAGCAAAATTGTAGTAGCTGCAGCCGTCGCCGCTACAGCATAATAAATGCATAAAGCAAACGGACGATAAGGTGTTTCTATAAAAGTCGTTCCTTCTCAGTAGCCAACAGAATTTATCCATTCAACTGTTAATTGAAACCAACAACAACAATAACAACAATAAGAACAAGCAGTAGCAGCAGCAGCAGCACCAGCACCAGCACCAGCAGCAGCAATAGACGCAGAAGAAGGAATAAATATATATTTGCGGGTGGCTGGCTGTTGGGCTGCATAAGGTGCGTGTATTGCACACAACATGACTATGTAACCTTAAAAAGTTTCTGTTGCACTGTAAATGGAACCAATATGTTCATTCGGCTTCTGATTAAACATTTTATACATTTCCCAGTCAAGCAGCTGGCGTCGACAGAAGCAGCAAATAAATATGTTGAGATGTTGCTCGAGGAAAAGGTTCAATGAACGGAGCTCAGTTTTATTTAAAAAAAAAAAAAAAAAAGATTTAAAAAAAAAAAAAAAAAAAGTTTGTTTAAAAAAAAATAAACAAAAAAAAAAAGCAAAAAACATTTCCCCGAAAAAAAATTGAAGGATAATGAGATAAAACTTTTACTTATCCAGGGCCGTATAAAATCTTTGCACATACACACACACACACACACACACACACACAAATTGGGAAAACGCAAACGTATCATAATATTTTGCTTAGATTTTTATTTTTTTTTTTGTCGTCGTCGTCGTCGTCGTCATTGCTTTCGTTTAGTTCAGGTTTTTGCAAATTTGTACAAAGTCAACTGCTTGCAAAGATTATTGAACCCACGTTACATATTTTTATAGTTCATTTTATTTGTGTTTATATTTTTTTTCTTTTTTTTTTTTTTTTGTTAGTTTTTATAATTTGTATAAATTAATTGCGTTTCAAACTTGTTTTCTAATCATTTGTGTGTTGGTGTGTTTAAATTTGTTTTTTTTTTGTTTTTTTTTGTTCTTTTTCCAGTACTTATATTGTAATTTCAATGACTCATTGGATTGTCATACAAAATGTTTGTTGGTTCGTTTGATTATTAAGTATGTCGCGCGGTACATTGTTTCTTATCGTTTTTTTTTTTTTTTAAAGGAAAACCATTAATATATATATATATAAGCATATATATACGGATAAGTATTCATGTAAATATGCATATGTATGACGATAGTGTATGGGTGCGTAAGCGCTATCCATGTCTGCATGCAATTGTTAAGCACCTGGTCTTTATTGAAAGACTTCAAAAATTAGGGCATTCTTTCGCAACCACCGCTCATTCAAAGGAATAATATGACTCATTACGAAATCGAGGTTCGCTTTTTTTTTTTTTTTCTCTTTTTTTTTTTTTTGCTGTTAAGAAAATATTTTATTTGTTTATTTCGTTATTTGATTTCAATATTATTTACGACCAAACAAATGGTTTATGTGCAACGGAAAAACAATAACAACACCAACAACAGTTTGTTAATTGTCTTACGTATATTCGCAGCGCTTGTTTTTTTCACAACGGCAAAGCTTTTATAAAGACTGATTTTTTTTTTTTTTTTTTTTTTTTTTTTTTTTTTTTTTAACACATTTATCTGTCAACACATGTCTGGTCAGAGATTGGATATAAAGAAAAAAAAAAAAAATATTTCAACAGATTTATTATTGTGTATCACATAATAATAATAATAATAAAGTCAGTAAACTTTGAGAAACTGTTGCTCAGACAAGTTTTATTATACTCATATGGGGAAGAAGCAAGCAACCACCCGTCAGTGAACGATGACTGCGTTAAACTTTTTTAATTGCGGGGTCCGGGAATATATGTACGTCAAGAATTTCGAAAGAAATTGAATATTCTTCATTCATCAATATATAATGCTTTACATGAAGTGATTTCGAAAGTCGTTATTGCACACAAGTCCAAACACATATAGGGGAAAAATGCAAAATTTCTACATATATGAGACTTAATGGAAATCATTGTAACTATATGAGTTTCAAATTTTAAGAATTTATCATAGTTTGTCGTTAAGTAAGCAAAGAGTTTTTTTTTTTTTTTTTTTTTTTGTTTCAAGGTTAAGTAACGCATATAACAGAAAAATCTCTTAAATAATTGCTTCGATGTTCGAACCAACAAGATAAAATGGCGGCTTTCAAACTTGAAGGATAAAAGTGAATCAAAAATATATCAATTCTTTTGTTCAATTACGTTTTTATATATGTATGTAATACCTCACACTGAATGCTGCTAGTTTGGGAGGGAATATCAAAGTCCGTCCGAAAGAGATTTTAAGTTTTCAGTACCTTCTACACTTCTGTTTTGTTAAAAAAAAAAAATCAGTTTAGCTGATGGAATTTTGAGTTTATTTACATACATATATACATATGTGTATGTATATATATTTTTAGTTTATACATATATATATATATGTATATGTTTGTTACAAATAATAAATATATATTGTTACGTCTTTCTTTTTCCATTGGTGAGTATAGAAAATAGGTTTCTTCTGGTTGACAATTAAATATACGATGATTAATATACTAACGTCATATAAAGGCTGAATTGTTTTAATGGATAAATGTATCGCAAGAAATAGATGACGATTTGTTGTGCATACTACCTACATTTTGCGTAGACGTTTTGTTTATTTTACCATTGCCAAAATTGATTATATTTTTTCATTAGCAAATTCTGAATAAAATTCAAAAATTTCGAAAAATACGAAATGAAATGAATTCTTATTAAAAACTTAATCCTCATGTAAGGACCAAAATTCTTAGTTTTTTCATGATCAACTAACTAACTGGTTTGATTTTCCTTTAATTCGTATCGATAAGAATATATTTTTGAAAATCATACAAAATAAAAATATAAGAAAAGACAAAGTAATGAACGCAAGAATTAAATCTAATCTGAAACGATGTCTTCACTAACTTGATCAAGAAATATTTCAGATATATTTTCAATTTAATTTGTGAGGGAAAAGTATAAGAGGGAAAGAAAGTATCCTTGTAATAACTCAATGGACTTGAGAATTTAAGTTTTACTATATTCCGAATATGATCTCAAGTAATTCTCCAAAGATATGATTTCTCATAACGTGTTACAGATCTTAATTATATATATATTAGGTTGGGGAAAAGGTAATCCATTATTTTCCAATTCGAAATGTTAAATAAAGTCCTGAAGTTCATATAAGATTGGATGGATCCATTATTTTCCAATTCGAAATGTTAAATAAAGTCCTGAAGTTCTTATAAGATTGGATGGATTACCTTTTCCCCAAACTAATATATTTCGCATAAATTGTTTGTTTGTAACATTGAGGTCGTCAAACCTTAAGAGGGAAAACCTTACAAAATTTTTATTCGTTTAAAGGAATTCATTTAATCGGAAGCTTTCTTTCGATATTTCATGGAAACTTAATTCATTTGAATCCTAAAAAGCTTGGAAAAGTTCAAATACAGCTACAAATATTTTCTCTCATAATGAAGAATTTTTACAATTTCCCGCTTTTTAAAAACCATAGTTCTCATCTATATATAAACATATGTATATATATGTACATATATATATATATATATATATATATATATAACACACATATATAAACATATATAAAATGTGTTCGTCTTTGTGCATACTTTATTCAACTACCATTTAATTCTATTTTGCGCTACAGTCGACAACGTCAAGCTCTAGCCAAAGTTTAGGTCGCTAGCGTTCAATAACCTCGAAAAAAATCACTCTGTAAGTGTGTACGTGTGTATGCGTTTATATGTTTATGTGTATATGGTACAAAAATAGTACAATCAAATTCTACAATTACAACAACAGGAGCAATAACAAACTAAGAAAAAAAGAACACATAAACGCAAAAAAGAATGCAAGGCAAGCAACAACCAAAATGCAATTTGAGTGAGAAATTTTTTTTATTATTTTTTTTTTTTTTTTTTCTTTATTTCGAAAATTCTGGGTGAGTGCAACAAAATAAAAGCACTCAAATGTTGTTTGTTTGTGTTAGTGCCTGTATGTGCAGGTTATGACATGCGCTTTAAAGGTTCGTGCTTATTTGGTTGGTTTGGGTAGAACAAGTGATTTTATTAATAATTAATTTTTTTTTTTTTTTTTTTTTTTTTTTTTTTTTTGATACAAAAATAAATTCTTTTCTAAAATTTTGTTTTAAAATTAAAGAAAATTTGATGCTTTTCAAAAAAAAAAGAAGAAAAACGCAACTTCAAGCTGACACAAATAATTAATACAATTATTTTAATAAAAAAATTTTTTTTTTTTTAACATTTCTTCTTCTCGCTATGACTTCTTATCAGTTTGAAAATGTTATTGTTTTTATTTGTTTGCTTATTGTCTTTTGGTTGTGATTTTGCTTTATTATTATTATTATTATTATTATATTTATTATTATTATTATTATTATTATTATTATTATTATTATTATTATTAAATTAACCCAGTTATAATACACATGGTCAATAACCTCAGTGATCTGACAAAGAGACAAACGCACTTAAACGCATTCATATATATATATATATATATATATGAGTGTGTAAGGCGCGCGCTTATTTACGCTTGCAAAATAAAATTATGTATAAATGTTTGTATGTATGTATGTGCGTGTAGGCTTTTGTTTGCATAAACTATATATCAGGCGTACATTAAAATAAAATGAATGCACAAATTGTATGTTTAGGCAAATAGAAATGCGAGAAATGCATATCTATATATGTATTAAATACATGTTTGTTAATGTGTACGTATACGTACGTATTTATGCTCGCGCAAGAATTCGTCATCACTGCTATCATCGTTATTATCATTAAAACTTCAATTGCGTATGAATGAACATGAGTCAGTCAGTCAGTCAGTTAGTCAGTCAGTCAGTCAGTCAGTCAGTCAGTCAGTCAGTCAGTCAGTCATTCAGTCAGTCAGGCAATATCGTTAGTCAAGTTTTTAAATTCGAACTTCAGTCATTTTGGTGCTCTGATATACAAACTCGCTTAATTTTATATTTTGTAAATGTTTATGTATGTATGTATCTATGTATGTGTGAGTGTGTGTGTTTGTTTTTGTATATTGCGTGCTTTATGGTAATAAGAATTAATGTTACTTATAGAAAAGGCAATGGGTGTACGTGTATGTAAGTAAGCGCAAACCCGCGAGTTTATGTATATATATATATACATATATGTGTGTGTGTGCGTGAGTGCGTACGTGTACGTGTACGTGTTTGTATCTATGTTTAACTATAAATAGCAAATTATATTTGCTATAATTGTTTGTTGTTGTATGCGTATATTTGTTGTTTCTGCGTGGCGCGAACACAAAAAACCCAGATTATCGCACTGCTATCACACTTTCATGCAGTATTTCTTACTTATAAATTTTTTTTTTTTTTTTTTTTTTTGTATCTTTCTTTAATGCTTTTTTTAGTAAAAATATTTGCATATATTCGAGATCTAATACGCTCACATACCTTTTG
>KK351087.1:234177-247244 GCA_000671755.1 Glossina brevipalpis
AAAAAAAAAAAAAAAAAAAAAAAAAAAAAAAAAAAAAAAAATAGTTCCCAACTAATGTTTTTTTTTCTTTTAATTATCAGTGACTTGAGAATTCTTATTATTAATAGTTGAATCGATTTTATATGAGTATTTTGGACATTTTAAGTTATTATTTCAATCAAGGTACTAGGTAGATAGATAAATAACATCAAATTGAACTACAATTTCAAAACAACCTACAAAATATTCCCCTCTATGTTAATAGTACGTTATCCGAAACCAGCAAATCATAGATAGATAAACCATAGATTGCCTATCGAAGTGACTAAACTGTTTTAGAAACTCGAGCTGATTGATGCCTGATAGGTAATTTTTTTTTTTTTTTTTTTTGTTTTTTTTAAATGTATTTAAAGGTTAATAAAGAAACTAATAGATCCAGATACTTTGGGTAGTAATTATAAATATTTTGATGGGTTTCGTTTCGTTATTATGGAACATTGACTTACATTTGCGCCTACACTTTCCTTAAATTGTTTGCAAAATTAATTGAATGTACTTTCCAGCAGCAGCAGCAGCAGCAGCAGCAACGTAACTTTGTCGTCTCACATGTATTCATGTAAACTATACGTTAGTGACGTTTTAAATTTCATCTCTTCATTGCGGAACAAAATGGCGATAACAACAATAACAAGAAAACGAAAGAATAACAAAAATAAATGCACGATATTTATAGAACATCTTGCATATCGTGTTTTGATAATATTATTTTCGTGTTGTTGTATCAATTCGCATAAATGACGTACAAAGCATGTTAATAATGATGAATAAAAAAATACGTAAACAGAAACGAATCAGAATCTAGAATTATCCAACCGCTTGTGGAAAATAGTTTATTATGGGTTAAAGAAAAAGTGCTTATTATTCGTGTAATATTTTTTTTTTTTTATTTTCTGTGCAACATTACGAACAACACCAACAACCAAACACGCATACTACCAGTCAAGTTAAACAAAGCCAATAACCTTATAAAATGAGGAGAATAGAAAGAAGAAGAATCAAAAAAAAAAAATAATAGAGGAGTTCTAGAACATGTAAACACACACACACATACATATATATATATATATATATACGCACGTACCCATACATTTACATACACTTTGGCACAGAAAGAAAGGCGAAAAGCATTTCAAATGCATTAGTAGTTAGAATTATTGTAAGTAGCTGTATGTGTGCTTCATTGTGTGTGTGTGTGTGTGTATGTGTGTGTGTGTGTGTGATTACTCGCTATAAAGTCTGTGGAAGTGAATGAACTTTTAGTTTAAAATATTCTGTTGATTGGGGAACGAGGGAATTCTGGCACATACACTAGGAATTCTTCTTTGTGTTTTTTTTTTTTTTTGTTGTATTCTCGTACACATACTCTGTTAGGCTAACAGATCCATTATGCAGCCTTTCCTCTATTGCTTTGACATGCCTAGGTGAATTATAATGTATATGTGTGCATGCTGTAGCAGTAGTACTTGACGATGATGATGATGATGATGATGATAATGATGACGATGATAATTATGATGATGATGATAAAAATGATGATGATAATGATGATGATGTTGATGACGATGACGTTGAGTTGAGTGTAAAATTATACTCTTTAATGGGCCGATTGTTCGGCAAACTCTCATTCGTGTTCTGTTTTGCTGTTTTAAGTCAGAGAGTTGTGTATACATATATTGGTGCATCCTAACGTATGAGTTTAGTGATGTTCGATAAAGGTGCGTTTGTGTATGTTAAATTTACTATTTTTGCTACTACCAGCCAACAGGAATTGTAGTAGATGTCGTTTCGATTGCAATAGCCATAGTAATGGTAGTGGTAATGGTAGTGGTAGTGGTAGTGGTAGTAGTAGTAGTAGTAGTAGTAGTAGTAGCAGTAGTAGTACTAGTGGTAGTAGTGTCGATGATGACAGTAGATACATTGTCTCTCGCTCTATCGGTCTTCTTGTCTCTTTAGGTATGAAACGAAAGTCATTGCACTTTGCAAAAATGAAAAGGCACTGAGTTAGAGGAGCTACGGTACTTTCATTGCTGCCTCTGCTGCTGCCACTGCCAATGCTGCAGCTACTGTTTATGCTGCTGTTTGCCTAGTTTAGGTCAATGACTTTTTGCCTTATGTGGTTTGTTATTTCTTTTTATTATTTTTTTTTTTTTTTTTTTTTTTTTTTTTTTTTTTTTTTTTTTTTTTTTTCGGTATCTGCTTCATCTCTACAGTTTTTATGTAATCTTGATATAATTAAAATTTCTTTAAAAAATGTCAAGGGGTTACATGTGAATTAATTAACAGATATATATATATAAACGGGATTTGGTCAAATATTTGTAAAATATGAATGGAATGTATATTCGTTGTCTGTCCATTTATCTTACAGCTGACTTCTTGAACTACATTAATAAATCAAATCAAACATTATTCCATTTATCCAACACGACACAAGTAACTTTTTAAATTAGAGCAATATTTTTTTAAAATACGAAATATTTTTTTGTTTTACATTTGAAATTTTGAGAGTTAACGGTACGTTGTATACTTCCGTTCTATCCTTATATACGTATGTATGTATGTATGAAAGTCGCAAAAAAATGGAACAGAAAATTTAACTTTTTTTTCTCAAAAAAGGGTCCACCAAAAACGAATCAGAATGCTAATAAGAAACTTATAGGTTTTCAAACAGATACAAAAATATTAGTTTGGGGAAAAAGAAATCCATTATTTTCCAATTCGAAATGTTAAATAAAGTCCTGAAGTTCATATAAGATTGGATGGATCCATTATTTTCCAATTCGAAATGTTAAATAAAGTCCTGAAGTTCATATAAGATTGGATGGATTTCTTTTTCTCCTAAACTAATATACAATAGCAACAGCCTAATAGCTATGAAGAAACGAATTAAAAAATATAGAAGAAAATAATCCTGATGTACTAAAATATCAAAAATTTCAATTTTACAAAAAAAAAAAAAAGAGTAAAACGTAAGAAATATTGAAACGGTAAGCGTTAAATAGCGCAATGAATTCAATTAGGTTACGCTGACCAGCCTCCGATACATATTTTAGCAGATTATTAATTATTCCGTAAGACAGGAAAGGAAAGAGAAGACTGCTTTTCTAAATCATTTCAATGACGTGACGTGTCTGTTTTCCTCGTAAATTATTTAGCCTAAAAGTTAAAGTAAAATCAGTTTAACTCACGTTAAAAATACCTTAACTTAGATATTCTCATCAATTTTGACTATAACTTCTTACAACTGCAGCTATTTCGTTTAGTTTCACTGCTGCACTACTCCTTAGAGAAGGCGTACGTTTGAAATGAAAACAAAAAAAAAAAAAAGTTCTCAGAGGAGAAGCAAGGATAGGAAGAGAGGCCGAGAAAGAAAGAGAGATAGAGAAGGAAAGAGAGAGAGAGAGAGAGAGAGAGAGAGAGACGGAAAGTGAGAAAGAGTTGAATAACCATTAATTAGGTCATTTTGCCAAGGGTTGCACACAAATATATTTATATGTGCGTGTATTTATGTTACACTGCTATGCCTTTGAGTTCGCTTTTTTTTACTAAACACGTGTGTTTGAGATCTTAAAATGTAATTTATGCGATTTTGTATGTAGTTATATGTATATAAACAGATTTTTGTACATACATAGGTACGTATATCAAGAGTGGGCTGGTTTCTTAATAACTAACAAGCCTTATAGTGCCTGCTTAGGTTTATTTCTTGCCTTTTTTTTTTTTTTTTTTCTTTTTTTGTGTTATTGCAATTATGATAAATTACAGCAACGGTAGCTGCAGCTATATAGTACCAACCAGTAGGAACAGCAACCTTAGCAATAGCAAAATGTTTTAGTTTTGTAGGTTTTAACATATGACGTCTATGCCTGTATGCAGTACCGAATGGCTTTTGTGCACAGCTGCTGCTTTTGCTCTGTTAAACAAAATTTTAACATAAGTGAATGGCTGCGGTAACAAACAACAGAACAGCACAAATGCATGGAGTGTATTATAGATGGCATAGAGTAAAGCTCACAAATAAACACACGCTCTTACAAATGCAAACACATTAGTTTCAGTTCAGTTGTTTAGCTGGCTGGCTGATTGCAAATGCAGTTCATTGCACTATGCCCTCGCCCCAGTTTCAGAGCAATAACATTAGTTAAAATAGCAGTAGCCATAATACTATAAACACACAAACATATAAAAACTACACCACCAGCGCACAAATGTCTATAAATTTTTAACATTTACTTATTGGCTGTAATTTTTTCAATGTGTGTATAAGATTATTCTTAAAAAAAAAAAAAAAAAAAAAAAAAAAAAAAAAAAGAATTAAAAATAAAAAAATGATAAAAAAAAAAAACGTCAAAATTGTATCAGTAGTGCATGCTTATGAAAAAGGTGATTGTTCTTGATTTTTAGCGTGTGTGCGTTTATGTCTCTAAGCAAATAAATGTATATATATATACATATATATACATATACACTTATGTTTTGATTGTTCAATAAATCTATTGAAAAATTTATAATAAGTTTAATTAGCTTATATATATATATATATATATATATATATGAAATTATTTAGTTAGAGGTAAGCAAACAAAAACCTACGAAAACTAAACAAACTTTTTCCTTTTTTCTTTCTTAATTACAGTACAAGCATTTTAACATAACGTAAGTATATAAATTAAAATAAAAACATTTTAAAATAAATACAATTTTAGTTATGAAAATGTTCAAGATGAAGTAAATCAATTCGAATTTGCTAGAGTTTTGATAATAGAATTCCAATGAAAATTCTCTAATTTCAATATCATTGGAAATATTGGAAACATTTCTTATATTGAAAGCAAGCAAGGATTATATAGCAAGAATTCGAAAAACGAACATTACTTTAGAATTAGACGTTACGGTTGGAAGCGGCATAAAGTGTATTTTGCGTTCGAATAAACGATAGTTTTACTTGTGTAAGCTAGTACGAACGATTGAACGATTTTTTTTGTCCATATATTCATAATTCAATCTTCTTTTAGATCGTAAATATATGTGTAGTTTATTAGGTCAATAAGTGATAGGCATGTTTCAAGAACCTGCTTTACATTTTTTTTATGAAAAATGCCGTTGTTTCCAAATTTTATGAAGATTTCACATAATATATATATATATATATATGTATTTATATATGTTGCGAACGGCTTTTGTTTTTTCTATTATTATTATTATTATAATTGTTATCGGTTTAGTTGCTCTCCTATTTAATAAATATTGTTATCATGTAGTAATAGTATTGTTGTAGCCAGTGCTGTTGCAAATTTACCTCAACCCAATTTAAATCCATTCAACTTCGTACTTGTCAATTATTTTCTATTAAACACCAACACACAATTAAATAAACAAGCACTAAAAAAATGTGAAAAAGTTGACAAAATAAGCTTTCCATTTGAACGAATTGACGTCACCGTAAAAATGAAAAAAAAAAAAAAAAATACAAACGAAAATAAAACGGGGCCAAAGCTTTTTTCCCATGCCTCGCAAAAAATTGTACACAAAACTAATAGATGTAATATTACGAGAGAGAAACAAAAATTATTCATTGAATAACGAGCAACAAAGTATATTTGCCAGAGTAACATAAAATGATATTATTAAGCCTAAATGTAGGCCATGAAATTTTCTGATAAATATTATTTTAAAACTAAATCTATAAAAGCATAACATAATACAGTACAGTATATCTTCATATTACAGTATATTTCTCTCTCTCTCTCTCTCTCTGTCAGTTTTTCTCAGTCTCTCGTTTTTTCTCTTCGCTAATCTTTTATCGTACTATTCGCTGATGCTTTGAGACAATACCTTTGTAGTGTGAGTGCGAGTAAACATAGCTAAGCGTGCCTTTACGAGCGTTTGTTTTGCATTACTCACATGGATATACACGTACACACACATACACACAGAGGTATATATATATATATATATATATATAATACATATACTTGTGTGTGTGTGTGTGTGTGTGTGTGTGTGTGTGTGTGTGCATGTGCATGCATGTATAAATATATAATATACATAGAAATTAAGAACCCTGCCTGGTCTTAACCTAAATAGAGCGTAGTAAGGTTGTTGACCTAAATTGTAAAGTGCAACGAACTTTCATTTCGCAGCATATTTCATATTATTTTTCAATATTCCCATATTTAAAAGAAAGAATATATATACAATAGCAGCAGAACAATGAAAAAACCCTGTAAAATTGAAAGGGAAATATAACATAAACACACACACACACACAAATAAATATATATGTATACATTTATATATATTTACACACACACACATATATATATATATATATATATATATATATATATGCATTTATATGTGCGTTGTGCTTCTTAACTTTTCAAAATCGAAATTCCTATAATCCAAATCTTACAAAATAGCAGCAAAATACGGAAGGGTACTATATACATTAACATGAATATACATATACATTTATATACGAGTCTTATATAAGTGCATAAATGTATGTTTGTATGTGTGTTTGTCAAGAGATTTCAAGTGCATTTAAGTTTATTCAACTTCTTGCGCAAAAAAGGTACAACTAAAGAGAGATGTTTGCACATTCACAGATTCGTATACATGTGAAATTCTTCAGAAAATCTGCGCAAACAAAAGAAGTTTTATTACAAAATACATTTGTACATGTAGGTAAGCAATAGACCTTGAAATTACTGTAGCTGCAAAGCGTTCTTACCAGAACTTTTTAATGAAACTCTAAATCTATAGCAGAGTTCTTTAACTTGAAATTTTTTTTTTATAACATCAATATAATATAATAATAAAAAAAATCCTTTATGAAAATTATATTCAGTGTACAACAGAGTGAAGTAATTTATCATTTAATTTTTTTTTTAAACATATCTTAGCTTAACTCGCCAACCTATTAAATTTATAGATAATGTTACTTAAAACCTAGTGTATAGATAAAAGAGAGCAAATCACCTAAACCTTTCTTTACACCTTATAATAGAATGAAAAACTAGCAGATTCCATTTAAAAAAAAAAAAAAAAAAGGAAATAAAAAATATTTATCGCACATAATCGGGAAAATCTATTGAACAAGTTTATTTGTATATTCTCATTTTCGACTGTCAATTCGTTATAAAATCTCTAAAAGTTAAAAATTAAAAAATGTTTATGATTTGCTTATTACTAAAATGTTAAAATATTACAATGGACGGAATATGATTATCAGTAATTTCCAATTTATTCTAACTTGAAATTTAAGGGAAAGATTTATTATGAAAAATTTTTTAAAAATATATGGCGGAAGGAATTCTGTTATGAGCGGATAGATTGGGGGGCGGGGGCGGGATCTAGATAAATCGATTGAGAATCTCTAATCTCAAGAAGTGATAAATTCAATTTAGCTTAATTGCTATGGGTAATGTTGCTGTAGTGATTGTATTTATAATCGCGTATCGTTAACGAAATTAATGTTACTTTATTAGTATTATTATTTATGGTACGAAAATTTGTTAATGTAAATTTTATTATTATTATGTTTATTTTTTGGAAAATTAGGTGAATTTTTAAAATGAGGTTAAAAATGGATTCCAGAACAATCGAATAATTTTTTTCTAAATTTATCATTCGTCTTTAGCATGCAACTAAGAAGGAAGTAAATGATGTGCAATAAAGAAAAAAAAAAAAAAAAGCCTATATACATACACTCCATGCAAACACTAATTCACAAAACACTTCGAGTGTTTGTATTGCACAATACAACCCTGCAGTCTGCATAAACACAAATCTCTCTTTAGCTTTCTTTCTGTCTCTGTCTGGATTGAAATGCCTATATATGCATATGTATAATATATGTATTTTTCTTTTTTCTTCATTCTACAAGTAAGTATATTGTATTCTTTAGCTTATCTCTCTCTCTTTTTTTTTTTTGCTTTTTTTTAGAAATGCTTTGCCTTCTTCTTCTTCTTCTTCTTCTTTTTCCAGAACGAATGCTATTAAGAAAACACTACGCGTTGACATTGAACGAGTTCATTCACACTGTGGGTCTGGTCAATTACCGCGTCGTCGTTACGTACATATATATATATATATATACATATGTATATATATATATATACATATGTATACATATATATATATATATATACATATGTATATATATATGCATTCGTACTTATATTCATATGTAATGATCTCGTTATTGTTTAGATTGTTGTTATTATTGTTATTGATGTTGTATATGCACAAAAATACAAAAACACGAAAAAAAAAGTGGTAGTGTTACATTAAATTAAATAACAATCAAAAAAAAAAAAAAAAAAAAAAAAAAAAAAAAAAAAAAAAAAAAAAAAAAAAAAAACCGACAGATTTAAAAGAAAAAAAAATATTAAACACGATAAACCATAATGAGAAGCAAGGAGAAAGAGAATGCATTCGAATCCTATGTAATGAATATTGTTATGCATTCAATAGAGTCCGATATATAAGAGTAATCGTTCTCAAATATAATTATTTTGTAAGAAATGCAGCAGCAAATTAGTAAGTATTTCACATTGAAACTAATAGAAGTACCTATCGTCTGCCTTTAATGGAAAGAAAGAATTAATTTACTATTCATTTACTATTATTTATTATTTATTTATTTATTTTTTTGTTGGTATGTAATGAATGTTATACGAATTGATCGCTACGATAATGCAAAGGATCATGATTTTGATTATCTAGAATGTAAAGCCTTAAGTAAATTATATTCAATTATTATTTACAACAACAATTAGGGCATAATGCCTTTTATTAGAAAAAGACCTTAATCCTGTGTATCTAGAATTAACTAGAATTTTAATCATTAAATATATAAATATCAAATATACTCTTTGCAACAACAACAACAATTAGAACGTAAATGTTTCTTATAATTTATGTATGCAAATTAACGACTTAAAATCCAAAAAATAAGTAATAGTATGTCTTGGCATTTAAAAATTCTGTAGTAAAAAAAATGTTTCTGAGTCTTACAAATGATTTGTCAAATATAATAATATACCCCTCCCCTATGCCTTAGTGATGCCACATGATCGACACTACACAAATATACAAAACAAAATACAGGACGTACATAAAACGGAACATGGCGAAGTAAAAAAGAAAAAAAAACGAAAAGAATTTCTAAAAACTTCTGATCGTCACACATCCATATATAAAACTTCGCGTTCTACTGCCTAATTATCTCATTGGTAGAAATGAAAAAGAAAATTTAAGTTCACGTAATATTATGAAGGTTATCAAACTCAAAAATGTTTAAAAGTAATAAAGTATATAAGACGACATTATGAATGCACATACGTTTATATATGTAAACACATGTGTACAAGTTGACTTCCTGAATTTTTTGACATACAACAATAACACAACCATAAATCGCTTTACGTGTATATTTATGTAGCGTCTTACTTTTTATTCTTTTCTTATTCTTTTTCTTCTTATCCTTTATTTATTTTTATTTTTTTTTTTTAATTTTTTTTTTTTTTTTTCGTCAATCACGTACGCCTTAAATTTCAAACTTATACGCCAGGCTATTTAAAAAGATTTTTTTTTGAAAAAAATATTTGTACCTACATGTGTGTATGTGCATGTATGTGAATGAATGTGCGTACATAGTCCGTCTTCAGTAGATTGGTTAATGGGTCTTAAGATTTTAAAGTAAAGAAGAAAAAAAACAAAAAAAAAAAAAAAACAAAAAAAAACAAATTGTAGTCGAACTTGTTTAGTACAGAGTGTTTTCAGGGTAGAAAGCATTAACAACAAGTAAAAGAGACACGACGAACAGTTGAATTAGAGTTGAAAACGAAAATTCATTTAACCTTGAACTTCAAAAATAATTTGTTTCTGTTGTGTAGAATTTCGGAGTGAACGGATATTTGTGAAAATATTAAATTTCAAAAATAAAATTTCCAAAAAAAAATATTAAAAAAAGAAGTGCTTAGAAAGAGATACAAAAATCCTATGATGACGATCAGTATCTATGTGTGTGCACATATAAATGTATTGGCGATAGTGTCACACTATTTACAATATCGGACATACAACAATCGCTGTTAACCTAAATCAACGACGTCATTGAGGCAGAAAAAAGAACAAATATACGGAAAGGTAAACAGAAAGAACACACACACACACACATATATATATATATATATATATATATATATATATATGTGTATGTATGTATGTATGTATGTATGTATGTATGATACGTAGAAGTATATGTATACATACATATATATAAGTGTGTATGTACTTACGTATATATAAGAGAATAGGGCAAATAATTTTTTCAAGGTTAAGACTGGTACGCAGCTTATAAGTAAAGAAGTTAAAAAAATATTTTCGTTTTTTATAGTTACAATTATGTACAAATGTATACATGAAAAGAAGAAAGAGGGGATGAAGCCATTGATCAAGAATATTTTTCTTTGAAATTCTAATGATCCTGAGAATTTTAGAATCGAATTTTAGAAGTGACGTACAAGAGAAACGGAGAGGGATGTAAATGAATCTTTTGTTCATGTTTCAATACGAAAACGAATTTGAAAGAAGTACGAAATTTATATTTTTTTTTATTCGTTATGCATTTTATTTTATAAAAGTCTGATCGGGACCATTTTCGAGTTAAGCAAAGAAGCTGTTTTTTATTAGAGTGTCGAAGTAAAGCATATCAATTTTGAATCACAGTTTTTTTTTGCTATTCTGAAAAGCAACCAGAACTAAAGATTTAACTTTATATGAATTCATAGAATCTCATATCGATTCCAAAGTTACGATTTATATACATATAATAGTTCTCTTAAGAATTATTCACTAAATAAGTATAAGTCGATTCCTCCATTAACAGTCATCACATATGGCAAATGCTTGTCCTTTTTAAAATCGATTTCTTTCTTTTAGTCTTAAAAAGTACTTACCTTGCAGCCTTCACAAGAATGTACACCATAATGGAAACCCGAGGCCTTATCACCGCAAACACGGCATAAAACCGTAGTACCGTCAAATTCTATAAATATATGAAAAAAAAAAGAGATGTTAATACATAAGATCCCTTGCTATCGTTCGTTCTCTCATATAGAAAATAAAAAAAGTTAAATGTTAAATGAAAATACAAATGAAACTATATTTACTTTTACTATCATTAATAATATACAAACCACAACAACAGCTACCAATTAACGATAATCTCTCTTTTTCTTTACCATTCTTTTTTCTTTTTTTTTTTTTTTTTTTTTTTTTTTAGGTATACATACCATACATACTTTCTCTTAACATATGTGAGTGTGTTTACTAATGCGGGAAAGAAAGTTAAGAAAAGAATATTAAAAAAAAAACGGAGCTCTTCGAAATAGAGAACTATCTCTCTGAAAGATTACGTAACTTTCTCCGGGGGAGGTGAAGTAGAAAACTGGTTTTTTCTTTTTTCTTTTTTCTTTTTTTTTTTTTTTTCATATGCAACTAAATGAAAACATTTTTATTTGTTTTTTTTTTTTTTTTTTTGTATAATCTTTGTTCACTCAGAAGAAGAAAGTTGAAAACATAATTATTAAAAAAAAAAAAAAAAAAGAGCGAAAAAACGCACACAACAATCGACTGTATTATTCTGAGCATGAGAACACTATGGAGATGAAGAAAGCAAAGAAAGTCTTTCTCTTGGATTCTTACACATACACATACGCGTTGTGTTGTGTATGTATGCTTTATACACATATGTGTAGACAGATGATCAAGAAAGCAGCCGTAGCACAACTGGTTTTGTTCGTTTGTTGGTTTATTTCGATTTCGATTTGCTTTCATGGCATCTTTGAACTTGAAAATTTTCTTATTGTGTAATCATAGTGTGTGTGTGTGTCTTGTGTGCTTGCATTTGTGTGCGAATGCAAGATATTACATACACTTGTCAACAAACATGTGATCTTAACATATTTTTTTTGTTTTTCTTTTATATATACTTCAACTATAAATACGTATACAGTCGTTTAACGCGAGCAGTGCGTGGGTGAGAAATACATTTCAATCTAAAGAAAGTAAAAAAAAAAAAAAAAAAATTATTTATATACAGTATATAATAAAATCTTAGTTTTGTAAGGGACTGACTGTACTTATTAAAAATATTGCATTTGAATACATATTCTGTTGTTACTTTTTAAACGAATATTTTTCTTGTTAACTTATCGTAATGAAACTTTTTTTGTAAGATTAATCTTAAATTTTATTACAATGAGATGCCAAAGTTGATATCCTATATATGTTTAACTGATCATGCAAACAATATTAATGACAACGAAATTTCTTTACGCATACTGTTTACGTTACCAACTATTTCGAAATATTTAGACTCTCGTAAAATCCTATCGTATTTATGGAGAACTTAATGCTAAGAAAAATTGAGTCAAATTCCAAACGTTAAATGTTAAATATCACTTTAGTTACCTATTTGTCTCATTCGAGTTATTTATATAAAAGTATTTTCCGCTAATCTACAACAAGTAGAAACTAAGAAAAACCAGAAATTTCTCCTTTAAAAACGAAAAGCAATCTATGATCACTCGCAATCTATCATCTTTCTCCTCGTATCTGTGCCTCCAGAAACTCAAGAGAAATAGTCAAACAAATTTTTCAACCACAACGAGTGATATTTTGAAGTGATTTTTTGGGTTAATTACGAACCACCTCTTGGGAAATGCCCGTAATTTGAATGTTGTAGTAAGTGAATATATCGTCAAAAGACTTTAACTAATCTTTTTTTTTTTTTGGCTTGAAAGTGATGTTATGAATGTGGGCACCCTCTGTTTTTAGAAGGACGACACCAACTGCCATACAATTAATAAAACAAAGGCTCTATTCCATGATTAATTTAAAATGAAACCTTTTATTGAAAGATCTTATAATTGTGTTTAAGGGAGAAATTACCGTAGAGAGAGAGAGAGAGAGAGAGAGAGAGAGAGAGAGAGAGAGAGAGAGAGAGAGAGAGA
>KK351087.1:247286-264800 GCA_000671755.1 Glossina brevipalpis
AGAGAGAGAGAGAGAGAGAGAGAGAGACAGAGCGAGAGAGAGACAGAGAGAGATTTTGCATTACAAAAATTTGTAAAATAACTCCTACAATTTACATTCTTTTCATCATAATTTCCCAGAATACCTTCAAGAAAATATTATCTAGAAAAATACCGACAAATTAATTGCAAACATTTTTTAACTAAAGAAAGTCTACCTTTGTTTTCGATCGAAAATATGACGTTTTCATGTAAATAAACGACCATTACTTAAAAATCAATTTATCCAATTGAAAATCCTACGCATTCCTTTAGCTATAGATATATGAAATAAAGGCTTTTTTTCTTTTTTTTTTTTTTTAGGATCGGACTTGCGCCAATTACATTGCAAACCATAGGCTTGCTTGTACTTAATATACCCTGCAAGAAAACTTCTCGTAGTGACATGTGTTATTATTTCCCAAAAAACAATTTTTTTTAAATACTTAAATTAATTAAATTAATTAGTTTCCCTTAAAGCTATAATATGTCCTTCCATCCCAAAGAATTGTTCAAAAAAAAAAAAAAAAAAACCTTTCTCAAGGCTGCTGCTACAGTGATTTCGCCACTTAAGTACGATAGGATTTTCAATTGAGAAAAAACATTTTCATAAATTGAAACACACTTTCACTCCGATTTCGTATATAAAGATATAGTTATCCTGCAATGGAAGTGCGCGATCAACGACAAGATGAATAGATTACAGGCAGCACTTTATTACAAACAAATGAATTTGAATTATCAGGCCTTCCTTATAGGAATCGAGAAATTTTCAAACATTTTTTTAATTTACTACAATTGAAATCTAACGCATATAAAAGAAAATATTAAAATTTTATACAGTTTAGTTTAAAGTCTCTCGATTTTAGCCTCATTAAGAATTTATGGAATCTAGTGAACGTAGAAAAATAGTGCATGCAAATGTTTAAGAATATCGAATAAACCTTGTAAAAGTACAAAGTTCTATAGCGGAGAAGACACGTTCAAAAGTTTGTCGAAAGCATAAGTCAGCCAAAGATACCGAAGGGTAATACAAATATTGTAGAAGTAATAAAAACAAAAAAATCGTACTTAGTTCCTTAATTTTTTTTTTCTTTTACGTATGATGAACTTTCATACTTTTGAATTCGAATTTTTTTTTTTTAACATTTTTAAATGCTATTAATGTAACATAATCTGGTTTTTATACTTTAAAAGAAAATTAAATTTTTTTTTATTGCAATTTTATATGAATTTTTTTTAGTTAATTTTAATAAATTTATTACAATTTATTGATATGATTTAGGCTGTTTGGCATATATATATTATTATGATTTGATCGCGGTCGCTAAAATTCATTTTCGAATGAAAAACAAGTGACATGAAAATCGTCTAATACCATCAAATTTTGTTTACTATAAAAATGACTTCATTAAGTCATAGGTCTTAGTTTTATATAAATTTTATGATAATAACGAAAGTATTTAACGTTTGTAGACGAACTTTAATGAATGGACAGGTTGTCGAAGCATTTAAAATATTTTTTGCGGGAAATTTCGCTAAACATTACATAGTTTTGTGAAAAAAAAAAAAAAAAAAAAAAAAAACGCAAAATATATATTCGACTGATTGACGTCAACCTTTCGATTTGTGTGGTTTTATGTTTTATTTCTTACATTCATTTACTATTTTTACGTTTCATACGTATGTATGTATATATACAAATATATGTGTACATATATATATAAATATAT
Source organism: Glossina brevipalpis (assembly GCA_000671755.1). Classification (NCBI taxonomy): domain Eukaryota; kingdom Metazoa; phylum Arthropoda; class Insecta; order Diptera; family Glossinidae; genus Glossina; species Glossina brevipalpis. The sequence goes on from KK351087.1 coordinate 249,037, forward strand.
ATATATATATATATATATATATATATATATATATATATATATATATATATATATATATATATATATATACAAGCGTAGGTACATTTGTTTATACATTCATGTTTTTATTATTATTGGCTGGCACTCTGCTACGTAAATCAAGTTCATTGACATTTTCAACCATAGGCTTGAAAAAGATCAATGCACTTTTTATATTCACACACACATACGTAATATGTATACATACATACATACATACATACATAAATACATACATACATACATACATATATATATATATATATATATATATGCGACATACATTGTACACATACATATGCAAATTGTACATAAATATTGGCCAAGTAATAAAATGATGATCATCATGATTACAAAGCGTACGGCCGTGCAAAAGAAAGATAGTGTGTATAATGGTACGTTTACATAGATAACATTCATGCTATGAATAACGAAAACAACAAAAACCACAATACATATGCATATATGCATATGTATATGTATATGTATATGTATGTACACATTGCTATGCTTCGGTTTGTGCTTGAATTCATGACTGCAGTACTACTAGAGTATAGTATCGTTTGGTGTTTAGCCAATTGGCGCTTAACCACTCAACCAAACAACAGAAGCACAGTAAAACTGCAACATCAACGTAATGTTTAAAGTTTAGTCATATATATATAAATATGTGAGATTTTTTTTAAATATTTCTTTTTTTTTTTTTTTTTTTTACTTTTTTTTAAAAACACACAACGAGTTATTAATGTATTATCAAGTTTTTAGTGTAAAGTAATGCCTGAGGTAGTGTGCGTGCCTCTCTCTCTGTCTATATATATGTGTCTGTGTTCAGTATTCATTGTCAATGTGAACAAAATAATACAACACGTCATTGTGTGTAAAGTTTTTTTGCAGTTAATTTTTGTTATTGTTGTTGTTGTTTTATAATTTTTGTACGTTCATTGCACTCTGGGTGAGTGTGTGAAATATTGCAATTGTTGTTTATTGTATAGAGCGGATAATGATACATGAGACGAGAGATCAAAAAGAAAAGTGACAACAACACTACTAAAGTCTTAGGGTATTTGAATGAGTGATTATTTGGACGAAATTCAAAATGTTTTCTTTCTCTGTTAAGAGGGGTTAATGGTTTTCCATGTGCAGTGACATACACACAAATGAATAAACAAATGAAAAAAAAACACACACACACACACGCAATATATATATATATATATATATATATATTTATATATATATATTTATATATATGTATATACGCATATATACATATATATATTATATACATATATATATTACCTATACATACAAAACAATTGTAAATTACACTTTTTTGGTTAATCGAAATGAAAAGTGAAATTTTATTTACAAAATGAAAAAAAAAAAAAATAACAAAAAATCGTAGAAGAAAACATTGAAAGTGAAACTTTTTGTTTGGCCAAAAAAAAAAAAAATAAAAAAAAAAAAATACATTCATTGATCGATAAAAACCATAAATTCCTAACACTGTGTGATAAAAGAGTTCATTAATACGACATTGAAGATAAAGTTTAAAACATAAAAAAAAAAAAGGAAAAAAATTGCATAATTTTAAATTTTAAAGACATTTCTTGAAAACGGCATAAATATTTTACGTTTTACGTTCGGAAAAGTTTGTTTACCTTTTCGAAGTTTTGAAAAGAACGTATATTACTGAAATTTTTTTTTCAATTCATTCAACAACAACCTTAATAAAGGCTTTTGACCCATAATACACCGTATACATAAATAACGAAATTTTAATAAAATACAAAAAAAAAGTTTTGCTTATTTTTTTTTTTTTCCTTTTTTTTTTTTTCAAAGAATACTTAATGAGTATAATGGCGGGACAAGAAAAAAAAAAAAAAAAAAAAAAAAAAGAATAAAAAAAAAAAAAAAAAAAAAAAAGTAAAAACAAAGAATTAAAAACATTTCCGCGTTTTCTAAAAAGAAACCGCTTTTGAAAAAAAATTCAATGTCAAAACTACGTAATAAACTATAAATTCTGACAAAGAATCACTAAATATAACTTATATTCCGAGATAAATACTAGCATAGGTTTTTTTTTTTTTTTCGTTTTGTTTAAATATGTTTTCATCAAAAATTCTCTCAATATGTCAATGAAATTTTCAAGGTTTACGATCGATTACTAGAAGCAAAGTTTTCAGAATATCCGGACTTTAGTTATACTTCATTTTATGTGAACTTTAAAAACCCTACATTTTCGAATTCTATGATTTTAAATCAAATAGAGAGGTAAGAGAGTTATATTTGCCATGGGACCAATGTTGGATACCTCCCATCTTATGAATATATGTAACAAATTGTGCTTTCTTCTTTAGAAATATATTCATTTTATTAAAACGTTTGTAAAATCCACAATGTGCTTTATAGACCCAATAAATTGTATATATTCGTCATATATGTCATATGCTGAATGCGATCTAAGCATGACCGTCTGACTGTCAGTTTAAGTAATGCTTACAGTAAACATTCTTCTGATTGTGCTAAAAATTATGACATCGACTGCAAATCTTGGACACAGCTTGGTTTGATAGTAGGGGCTTACACTATGAAACGAGCTAAGACCCTTTACTTTTTATAAGCGAAGAAATTGGGTTTTCTTCGTCATTGCTCATAAGTAATACCACAGATGCAATTGTAAAAAACTTTTCACCTCTATGCTATAGACGATTCTGCAGTACTTGTAGATAATAAATACAAAAAATCGATCAAGCTTTTTTTTTTTTTTTTTTTAAATAAAAATAGTGGGTATAAAAGATTCGACCACAGACAAATATATATAGTTTTCTTAATTCAGATCAAGCTTTTTTTTTCTTTCTAAATAAAAATAGTGGGTATAAAAGATTCGACCACAGACAAATATATATAGTTTTCTTAATTGTTTTTTTTTTTTTTTTTTTTAAATAAATTGAAACTTGAAATCGAAACTTGCCATAAACTATTTTTCGGAATTTTTTATTTTAAGATTTTTATTTTTTGTTTTAAACTTCTTCCTGGGGCGACTGTGCCCAATTTGATTCGTTATCGGTAAAGTAGGAGCTTATGTTTATCTTAAATTGTTTATGGCAATTAGAATTTCCGAGATAATGAGATAACAGATTCAGACTATTACTATGATTAAGAATGGAGATTTCCTAATGGAATATGGAAAAAGGTTACAAGAGAAGTAAGAAAATGAATTTTGTCTAATCGGTAAATCTAATAGATACATGTAAGCTGCACAGTATTTTATTTTCAAGGAAGATATCAATTGCGTCTTTAGAATAATTCTTACAAGAATTTTGTTAAGGGCTCTCTTAGATAGTTGCTCTGCACTTATTATTAATATCTATTGCAGTTATTTTGTGAGCGTATAATTTGCATTTTTTTCACAGTTAATCCATAGCCTAAATACAATAGTGGACCAAATATCGACTTTTATTCCTAATTATTACGAATCTGAGATTGCTTATGATCGAGAGATGAATCGAAAAATGAGCATTACTTGGCATCTTGCGTTGATCGAGATATTAAGTTTCCGGATCTTACCAAGCTTTTAGATTAACCTGCCTAATTTCTTATATATATTATATCGTGATTTAATATGATTATGACTGAGATTTGTGAGATGTCCGACAACGTTTCTCCTGACCCGTATTCGATTCTCAGTTAATGCAACTCATTTTCTAGCATTATTGAAACGTTTCTTGTAATTAGTTTACCCTTTTAATTACCCCTGCGAAACGATCTAAACTTGTGACTAATACTAATACTACATCCATTATAAGCAACAATAAAAGTTTTAAATTCCGTACTAAAGTTCAGAGTGTAGTCATTTCAAGAGAAAGTTCCGCAGACTTCATAATATATACATGTTCTTAATCAATCTGTCAATTTCTGAATTTATCTAACTATGTCACTCTGTCCTCTTCTATGTAATGTCTACCGTACGCATTCTTCTACTCATGGAAAAATTAAGAGATAACAGCCATAAATTTGACGTAAGTGTGAAAAGTTCTTACACATAGGTTACTATTAAAAAATAAGTCCAATCGGTCGAAGGACATGTCTACGATACGACATAAATTGAGAACATCTCAGTTTTCAAGGTCAAAAATATTTTTTTATTTTTTTTTGGTTTACTACTGGGTGAGAATGATTCAACAGTACCTCTACAAAAATGAAGAAGTCAACCATGTCCATCTGATATTATAGATTAATGAAATTTAAATTTTTTTTTCTTAGATAAAGATGGCGGGGGTATACAGATCCGGCCAGAGACAAATATAATTTGTTTCTTTGTTGTATTTTGGTTTGAGAAGTGCGGGCACAAAAGCAATATATAGTTTTTTTTTTTTTTTTTTGCCAGACAGCAAGACTTAGATCGCAAACGAAAACTACTAGTGATTTGAAATGTTGATGGTGTTGGTAGTGCTAAGCTCATAAGTAAAATGTGATACTAGAATTATATTACATTTGGGTTAACGACAGGTCTACACTTAATACAATAAAAATGTAATGAAATATGAACAAAAAAGATAGAAAGAAGCCTTCTTTGAAACTTAAAAAATTGGAGGAGGGAAAGGAAAGGGGAATGCAAAAAAAAAAAAAAACAAAACGATAAGACACTAAAAAATAAACTACTTATTAAAAGTGTTTTGCATTTGAAGAAGTTAAAAAAACCGCCACATAATAGCCGATATACCAAAATAAGTTGACCTCGAAAGACAAAAAAAAAAAAAAGAAAAAAACATGTAAAAATATATATGTGGGATTTTGATTTTTAATCTTAATAAAGTCAACTTCTGATGTCGAAATGTTTATAATGAGAAATCGTTTAAACAAAGACAAACCTTACGCTTACGATTAGATGAATTTATTAAATTAGGCCTAAAAGCTTTTAATGAAACTTAATCTCAATCATTTTAAATTCAATTACAAGGCTACTTGACTTAATAATTACTACTTCAATATTGAAGAATATGGAAATTGAAACCGAAAAATACATTTTATACTTAATAAAAATAACAAAACAATAACAAACAAAAAAACACAAAAAACAAAAAAAAAATATAGTAAAAAATCGATAGTAATTAAACAAAAGTAAAGTTTAAATTAAGAAAAAAAAAAAAATTTAAATGCAGTTCAATGAACTTGAAAACATATATGTGGAGGAGCAAATTTTTTTTTTTTTTTTTTCCGATGAATCGTTAATTTATTTGGCCATGCAAGGTAAAATGTGTTAACGCTGGGTAGTTGAACGACTTTAAGGTAAAGCCTTTAATCGTCAATGGCTATATAAAAAAAAGGCTGTTCGATGCGCGTTTTTCTTATTTTACTATTTTTAAAATTGAATAAAATTTTACTTTTACTCTCGATTAAAATAAATTTCAAGTTCATTATCATCTTATCGGAAAGTTCAAAAGTTCACTTAGTCCAAATTGACAAAAAAAATGAACTAAAAGATAAATGCTTAACACATTACCTAACTATTGATGATCGCACATAGTGTAGAGAGAGAGAGAGAGAGAGAGAGAGTGTATAAAGTCACAAAATAAAAGCAATCAAATTAAAGCGATACACGTTCTAATCTAATAAACAAAAAAAAAAAACAAAAAAAAAAAAAAACAAGAAAGTTAAATAGAAAACCTTTCAAATTTTTATCTCTTATAGACTCACATAGACCACCAAATATTTTATTTATAAAACAAACTTTGCATATTATTATATATATATGCACGTATAATATGTAGGTCAGATCGTTCTCAATATTTAGTAACCTAATAAATTTAGTACAACAATGACTTGTTTGTGTGTATAATATTTGGTAAAAAATTATTTAATTTAATTAATAAGAGATGACGTTTCGGTGATGTTTAGATGAGTTTTTTTCAATTAAAGCGAATAACTATAATCCACTATCGTAAACGTCATCGAAATGCCAGTTTAATCAGGCATTTTTGTTTTTTTTTTTTTTTTTTTTTTTGTCAATATAGACATTAAGGAATTAATTTTGACCAAAATTAAGACAACAACACACACATTATAAATCAAAAATTGTAATCATTACTATAATTAGATAAGGAAATGAATACACAACTGAATATCTTCAGAATATGAAAACGACTTTTCAGATCTATGCTCATCGTACCCATCACAGGTAAACAAAAATTAATAATTTAGTAATATTTACTTATATATATATATATATATATATATACCTGAACCTGAACATGATGTTTTAAAAAATTAAAATCCTTTTTATCCTGATCATACAAATATTATGATCCGATTAAAAACAAAATGTATCGTAAGTGAAATTTTAATTTAATACTTGAACGGAATTTTTATATAAAAGCAGTGCGTGGCGTAGTAGTTCGTCTTAAAACGATTATACATACGTTTCCAAAATTCTTAAGGATTGTTTGAAGTAATAAAATTTTGCAAAAAAATGCTAAAGTTTTTGAAAAAAAAATACTTGATATATACGAATTTTTTTCTATATGTTATCTTTCATTTTTCTATATCAACTAAGCATATGTAGATAATATGTAGAGAAATCGAAAAGTGTATGGTTTTCTTTTGATATTCTTATTGATTTTCAAAACGGTATCTCTGTCTTCTTATTTAAGTTTATTTAAATGAATTTTATTCATGTTAAAAATTTTTGATTTATAAGAAGAGACTTTGTTGTTGACTCCTGGTAGCGAAAGAATAAATAAATTTTGTAATAATTAAGATTGCAAGGGTTCTGTAAAAAAGTTAAATGAAAACTTGTTCTACTTTTTTTGCAGAATATCTGAGAGAAAAAAAAAAAAAACTTAATATATTAATGTATAAATGGAAAATTGATAAAAAATTTTTTTCGATCTTTTCTGAATATCTTCACATGGGTGTCTTTAATAATCCATGAATTGGGAGAAACAAATTTTTTATATTAATTTTAGAAGTTTTTTTTTTTTGAACCATTGGAGCAAAAAAAAATTGACTATAACTCCCTTACCGATGTTTAGTTCGGGTTCTCCTTTAATGGAACTCGCTACCGTTGTATCCATAACTGGATATGATTTAATATAATCTGGTGTTTGTGGTCTTGAATCGGCAGCCATTATATGCACAGCATGAGAATGATGTGATGTTGTTGTTGTTGTTTGGCTCGGATGATGATGTTGATGCTGTTGCTGTTGCTGTTGCTGTTGCTGTTGCTGCTGTTGCTGTTGCTGCTGCTGCTGCTGTTGATGATGATGATGGTGATGGTGATGATGATGATGTGAATGTTGTGGCGTTGTATAAATTGTGTGAGACGTCTGATTTGGGGTGTGAGTGTAATTGGTATTGTAACTACTATCAGCAAAATGACCCAGATTTCTAGGGCCATCTGTAGTAGTAACAATATTACTATTGTTATTATTATTGTTGGTGTCGCTGTTGTTGTTGCGTTGTAAATGTAAATTAGTATGTGTTGTATTGCAATGTGTATTTGTTGGGTAGGTCAAAAGATTAATATTATTTAAAGGAATTGTACCTGCTGTTGGTGGAGGTGGTGGAGGAGGTGGTGGTTGAATACCTTGCGATAATATTAAAGAATTATTATGTACATTGGGCATAAAGATAATGGAAGAGGTATTGCTGTTAATATGCTTTGGGACAGTGGAGGAGGGAGAGCAAGCCGAAGCATCTGTTGGCACAGTATCCAATTCTGTACCAGGACCAATGGCTTCAGCAGTATTTGTAATGGAGGTAGAGCAAGGTCTCATATATGTTATTACACGATTAGATGGTGTTAGACATTCTCGTTTATATGCAACATTTGGATAATTTACAACACAGCCATCTGCGCGTTCACTTTCGCCATTAGATACATGTGATGAATTTGTTAAAAGTTTAGTCGATTGATAGTAAGTGGAAACGCTTGTATTGGGTGGCAATTTTAAAGCATTCTCCAAATGTGAATGACCAACAATCAATTGAGGCGATGACGCCGTCGTACTAGAGGCTGATGTCGCCTCTACTTCGGGTTTTATAGTCTGATTGATGTTAATTTGTTGCGACATATGACATATTACTGATATTTTAGCACTTTTACCGGCTGTTTCACCACTCACTACGCTACTGCTCGTTGGATGGCTGTCCGAACTGTCGGCAGACATGAGTAATTTCATTTTATCTTTAGTTATTTTTGCTGTTGCTTTTCTAAGTATAAAAAAATTTGTTTACTTTGTGCACGATTGCACAATAGGGAGAGAATTTTGAAAGAAAAAAATAAAAAACAAAAACAAAATTTGTTAAATTTTTTTCTAAAATATTTATTTATTTTTTTTTTTTCAAAACATTCACTACAAAATTTCACTTGTTTTATGGGAGTTTTAAGCTTTTTCCTTTATTTATCAACCAAACGATTCTTCTTTTGTTTAAATCATACGCAAATCGTTTTAAGTGTTTTTCTCTATATCTCTTGCTTTTTTTCTTATTCAAATATTGTTTTCATTTTTTTTTTTTTTCTTTTCTTTTCGTTTATGATATCAATTCAGGCGTTAATTCCGTAAAAACGATCTGCACATTACGAAGCGCCGCTTGTTAATGAAAGGAAAATCAACATTTGCGTTGGATCTTGTTCGTTTTCACAATGGAACACTTACACATACGTACGTACACGTCGAATGGCAACTGAAACGAACCCCTTGCTATGATATTCAACGACCCTGGCCCTGAGAGTCTTATACAGGCTAAATTGCTCTCCTCATTTTCTATTGCTCGTTCACTCTCTTTCGCTGTTTTATCAGTTACTTTGGTCTCACGTGCTCTTGAAAATTTGTTATTGGTAAACATCATAAAAGCAAGCAATCGTACGTAGCTGCTTTTATTGTTTTCATTGTATTGCGTGTGCGCGCGCGTATATGCTTGTGTGTGTGTGATTAGTGATTATATTAAATTACTGGAGTAAACAAATTGTGATGTATTATCGCTTTGAATGATGCGATGGTGCGTGTGTATGTGAGTGTTCGGGCTGCTTAGTCACTGTCAATGTTATGAGTTCATTTCGTAATGCTTGTTAGTAGCTCGCTAGCTTGCTAGCATCGTTATCCCAACTTATTCTCTTTCGATATATATATATATATATATTTCTCTTTAAATGTACTCCTATGAATGCTGAACCACCATCCATATCGTTACTAATGCGGGGATTTGGGGAAATTTACTTTAAAAATTTTGTAAACACGTGTAGGTAGACAAATATATGTACGGTACGTAAGTATCTTTTACAATCGTTTCGTTTATGTTCTCTCTCTTTCTCTCTCTCTCTTTCTCTCTCTCTCTCTCTCTCTCTCTCTCTCTGTGTGTGTGTGTTTCTCTCTCACTGTCTCTCTCTCTCTCTATCTATCTATCTATCTATCTCCATCCTTCTCTCGCTTGCTCGCTCTCTTCGTTACTCTCTTTTAAATGACTACTCCCTCACTTTCTCTATGTTGTCCTAGGTTATAATCATCATTCAGTACGTAACGTAATAATATTTATGTATTTCTTTCTTTCGTTGTAATTCTAGCTCTTCAACACATATTGTAATATATTATTCGGCTTATTTTGTTCGCCCTCGATCATATTGTTTGTCTTTTTTCCCTTTTTTTTCTTTACACATACACACAAAGACCGTTTATATACATACGTAGTAAGTAAGTATCTTGCCGATAACATTAACCTTAAAAGATTTTGAGCGTAAATATATTTACATATGATATCGTCGTAGTTTTGGGTTAATAAACTTTTTATTTATATATATATATATATTTTTATTTATATATACATATATATATATATATGTATATATATATATAACCTTTACTCATATTATGTTTAGGTTGCCCTTCGTTATTTTTATTATTATTATTATTATTATTGTTATTTTTATTTTTCTAATGGGTTTACACCGGAAATTCGCGTTTATCCGGGCATCATACGTCAAATAGTTGAGGTTTTATTATCTTTGTTTAATAACCAATAATATATTGTCGAATTCTTCAGGTTTGGCTATAATTTAAAGGTTTTTTGACATTATTTTATTACATCCTCATTTTTAAATCAATACCACCGTTTCAAATACCCTTTACTAAGGCAATACAAAGCGGTAAACTGTGCTATTTGAGGAAATACTGTTTTTTAGTTCAATTTCTTCTTTCATTTGGGATGTTATTGCATCAAACACCCAACGGGTTATTGTTCAATTTTTTTTTGTTTGCAATTCTGTATTGGAAAGATCGATTGGTTGGTTTATATTTTATCGTTTAATAGAAGGTATAGTATTCTTGTGGAAAGGACGTCAATTCCTTAATTTATGAGACATATGTAGATCAAAAAGTTTTGAAATTCATCTAAGTAAGCCTGTAAAGGGTTTTTCCAATAAGTTAATTGTAATTCAATCAGATTGATAATCAATTCATTATCTTTCATCTTCATATCTTTTTACTCAAAATTTACTTAAAAATTAATTTTCATAAACATCTTTTGGCTTTAGGTTTTAAATGTCCTCTCTGTAGCTGTTCTGTATCGATCCTCTATTTTGGTATTTCGATTCCACGTAATATAATTTTGATTTTTGAAATAGATTCCGTTAATTCTAATAAAGTTTAATTCATTGTTGATTGACTGGTTTTTGTAATTTTGCATATAGTTTTGAAAATAGTGGTAGTTTCCGTTCCATTGTGTCTAGTCATTGCAGTGAGCTGATACTTTCGACATTACCGGTGTCCATTTACTTTGTGTGTATTGATTAATTTTTTTTTTTTTAAATATCTAGTACTACTGATCGAGTCAGATAAAGGAATACGTGTACAGTTTCCATCATCTGTTCTCATCCTTATAACAATACAAATTGCATAACGAATAATCGATTGATAAATGGACGGGATTTGCATTTAATTAGTATCACACTATAGATAGAACCGATGATAATTAACAATAAGAATCGTATGTTATGTATATGTGGGGGTACAATCATTTGCCTTTTCTCGTTTCACCTCTCAAATGAATAAATGGCGGGCACAAATAAATGAATTACTTTCTGAAACGAATTTCAATTAACTATCATCTACCACCAGGTCCACTATATATTGCATTAAGGGATAACTTATAAAAGTTAATAGAATCGTATCAATATCAACAAATATTAACCTAAAAATATGAGTGTAAATTAACCTAACCTAACCTAAAAATATAAGTGTAAATTATATATAAAAAAAATTTCACTTAAAAAATTAATTGGTAGATTGGCTTGAGACTTGATTTGAGAATAATAAAGAAAATAATAATTTCTATGTTAGTCTATCCATCCATTCCCTTTGCTCAGGAGAGCGTGTAACACACACACACACACACACACACACACACCCCGAATTCAGGTAAATTATAGAATATATCATTAAAGGAAAAATAAGAAAAATTTATTTCTCTTATATCCACATCATTAAAGAATGTACTGATTTGTTGATTGTTATTCCATTTGTGATAGCTCTCAAGCGAGCATCAAAGAAAAACTCAAAAGAATGTAAATTGGTTCTGAAGAGTTAATTATTTCTTTTCGCTTCATTAGAAAGATATATATAAATATTCAATATAAAAATGGTTTTAATCGATCTAAAAATGAATCGGAATAATAACAAAGCAGAAGAATGTAAGAAATAAACAAGATTCAACCTAAGTCGAACTACTCTTTTTTTTTCCTTTTTTCAATGTACTTCTTAATTAAATTAAACTTTTCTTCAAATATCTTTTCTTTTTTGCTTAGCATAGGTTGTCACGGGAAATTACATATTCGGAATGGAAAGCGTATAATAAACGATGTACAACCGATGTTTTATAAAATCTGTTGTGAAAAGTAAGGGCAAGAGACGACGACCGTGTCTTCAGTATATCTTTCTATTGGAGCTTTGCTTTAACTTGAATGACTAATAAACAGAAAATGCATAGCAGTAGTGAATGAAACGCTTCAATTTGCAGCACATTTTAACGAATTAAAAATTTCATTTATGAATGTATATTTAACATATTTAATTATAAACAAATATATGATTTGTACGACGTTTACACTCAGTGTTTAATGTCAGTGATATCGTTAGATATTTTCTTTTGTAAAAACGAACTTTTTTTTTTTCCATTTAAAGGCACATTAAAGGTAAAAGTCTATAGAATCTTTTCCTGCTTATAAAATGAAAGACAAAAAAAAAAAACAAATCCTTTTTGGATCTCAATCTGTTTAACTTAAACATTAACACCTTATAGGCAAGGAAAGAGTTTATGTGTTCTCACATTAAATAATTAATTTTGATTCGTCATCGTTTACATATTAACATATGTTTGGACTTAATCATAGCTTAATAGATAACAAACACGACTAGGAAGTTGGCCGATTTGGTGTCGGGTGTCGTAATATTTCGATCGGCAAACACATAGCACTGATCGATCGGGCATACATATCTGAGGCTACTACAGCACAATCCATTCCTCTTTCTTCTCGCTTCTTTCTGCCAAAGCACTCGCCGTGTTTAATTATATATAGGGTATAAAATTGATCAAATGAATATACTCCCATCCTTGGTAGCATAAATTTGGTAGAAATATTAGAAGGTAAACTCATTGATTTCAAATTCGCCATTTTTCTTTTTTGTATCCCAAAAACGGTTAGTTGAAGTCAGGGAAAAGTAAGTGTTCGAAATGAATGAAATCATTCGCAGCGTAAAGGCCGTATCACTTGCTATGTACTACGATGTTCTTTAATATTAGTTTGGGGAAAAAGAAATCCATCCAATCTTATATGAACTTTAGGACTTTATTTAACATTTCGAATTGGAAAATAATGGATTTCTTTTTCCCCAAACTAATATTATTGAAACAATTTTATATTAAAGGGTATAAATCTTAATTTACAATTTCGTAATTTAAATTATAATTTTCTGGGGCTGGGCTGCTTTTGGTATTAGAAAAATTCATGAAAACAACTGAAATTTCTAAATTTATGTTTGCTAAGAGCAATGCGAGCTTTTTTCTCTTTCTTATCTTACCTTAAAAATATATTTTTAGTTAGTTAGTATTTTTTTAAAAATCTCAAAACATCGAAAGTAAAAAAAAAAAAAAAACAAAAAATTTCTGTTTTTTTTACTTTTCTGTTTATAGTTATATTATGTGTTCAAAATTTTTGTTTCTTTTTTTTATTGTATTTTGTATGCGTGCAGTGCACTACTGAAACTCGATTTGTTGACAATACCCACCATAACTATCCTTCGTAAACTTTTGTAAACCATACTTAATATATCATAAATCCAAAATTGATTTTTTTTTTTTATTAATAAAATCTCTGAAGTCCTATATAATAAGAGAGTAAAGGAAAAAAAATCATAATTTTCTCTTCATAAAAAATAATGGATTTTTTCTTTTTAAACTTTACTTTTAAAGTTTAAAAGTTTAGAAAATATTGATTTTCAAAGTATGAAATAAATAAATCAAAATCTTTCAAGCGTTGTTAATGCTAAACTAATAATCAATAATTAATTTTGAACATATTGCATATTGTATGTTACATGTGTTGCCGAGTATTTGTCCGTTATTAATAATGTCATCCTGTTTTAGTGAAAAAAAAAAAAAAAAAAAAAAAAAAACAAAAAACAAAAAAATAAATAAATAAATATAACGAAAATGATAATAACAAAAAAACAATAAGCCAAAGTCATTGAACGTTTGATGGTTTGTAGTTTTTCAATGAACTTCATTTATCATATATATACGAGTACACACATAAAGAGCGCTACCGTAAACCACAGCAATGGCAGCAAACAATACCAACAACACAATTTGTTACTACGGTCTCTCTTTTCTCTTCTTTTCATACATATTAGCAACACGAAAACCTGTGCAATTACGTGGTCGCTCTGCCATGATGTTGTAATTCAATCATGTAATGTAATTGTGTTGTTGTTGTAAAAATATTTATGCCGGCATTTAACGTGAAATGCAGGTGAATATTCTCTGTTAACGCTCTTGTTGCTGTTGTTATTGTTGTTAGTTTTCTATTTTTTTTTTTGTTTCTTTATCTTTGCATTTGAAATTTTAAACGCGAAAGCTTAACACATTTTATTACGCTTAGTATTACGTTATTATCTTTTTAATGACAATTTGTAGCAATAAAGTTTGGTAAGAAATATGGTTTTGGTTTGGGTTTCCTTTTTTCTTTTTTTTTTTTTTTTCTTCTCCCAATTATATAACCATTCATGGAGATGAATCAATAATCGAAATACTCTTTAACCGGTAATATCTTTAGCTAAGTACTCATATATGAAAAATTCCTCGTAAATAAAATAAATTCTTCCAATAATCTTTTTTGTCAATTCAGCGCTCAGCTTATTATGTTTATAAAAATATTTAAAATTTTCCTAATAACTATTACCAAATTCGAATCGAACATATATAAGAATATTTATCCCTACTTTCTCCTTAATTTATCTAAAATCTTTACTGACGCTACTAACGTCTTTATATCCATAAGGGATATCCTCTGAGTGATTGACGAAATATATATAAAAAAAAAAAAAAGAAAAGATTCCTATTATAAGTTAGAAATAATTAAAAACTGAACACTTTTGAAATGATTAGCTATTTTCTAGGACTGGTTCACTTCTTTTCCTGTATTTCAAAGCAAGTCTCTTGCATTGAGTTAAAAATCTTCATATCATAGAATACTTATCTGCTTTAAAACTTCCTATTGCTTCGACTGATAAGCAATAAAATCGACTCGGATCCTACAGGCTATTACTAAGCTTTTATTTCGTTCTTTTGAGATTAAAGCATGACATATACACTTCCCGCTAGTCTGCCATTGGGTGATCAAAACGAAAAAAAAAAAAATTTTTAATCAAAGACCCTTTTAGTGGCGATAAGTACGCCTTTGTTAACGTCAGTTCACGATCATTACAATAATCCTGGTATCATTTTGATTTTTTCCTTTTTTTTTTTCTTACCACGGGATGTACCGTATATAAGTAAGCACAATGAAAATCGTAAAGGATCAAAAGAAGGGAGATAAGCATATATATGAAAAAATTTGATTTCACAAAAGCAATATTAATATAAAATCTATTTCCTTATTTGAATAATACTTAAAACTGCAAAGACTATGGCTGATCTCTCTGGTCTCTAATCGTATCGTATTTACTATTAATAGAAATTTCTGCGAACGTCCTCTATTGTATTTTTATGATGAATAAAAACAATAACAAATGGAATGTGACTAGAGAACTACGGCGAAATATGGCATGTACGCGACAAAAAAGTCGAGTTATTGATAACGAACTTTGACGAAACGAAATTTAAGTCATAATGTGAGAAGTATTTGAATAATAGAAACGAAATGATACGAAACTTATACTTCGATGATGACTAGACAAATTCCGAGTTACGAAAATCCTTTAAACGATAGAATGTATTTGTCTAATATAGTTTTTTAAACGTTTCTCCTATACTATAATAAAGAAATGCAAACAAATTTTACAAATTAGAAATAAGATATCATCTCTTATCTAGGTCACACCAAATAGCTACGTAAATAATAAAACATAAGTAATAAAATGAAATATTTTACAAACCAGCAAAAAAAAAAAAAGGTAAAATCAGTTGTAACCGAATCTTTTATATTCACTATCTTTATCTCCAAAAAGCAAAAATTAAAACTCTTTACAAGTACT
>KK351087.1:277446-299946 GCA_000671755.1 Glossina brevipalpis
AATTTGCAAATATAGATCGAGTCCAAATGTTAACTTAAATAAAAGTAGAAGAAAACGATGACATAATAGATAATTCACGTTCATGCGCATACATGTAAGTCGGGGATCGCTTAAACGTATTGACAAGACAGACAATGAACTAAATAGAAAAATTAAAATTTTGTTGCACTTTAAGTGCAGGGCGTCCAATATACGCCCTTAGAGTTGTTTTTCTTTTTCTGTTTTCCTTTTGGTGTTTTTTTTTTTTGCTTTTTCTTTTTCTTTTTCTTTTTCATTTTCACATATAAACACAGTTTTGTAACTGTTTTTACTCCATCTACCCACTCTCTCGTATATGCTACTCTTTGAACGTTAATGCGAGTGCCCGTGATTGCATTGTAAATGTATGTAAAATGCATGTTGCTTACGTGTTTCTTAGATTCTAAGCAATGTTTTTAAAAATCCTAGTAGCCAGTTGGCCTGTAATGATTGCCTTAAAAATGATAATTACCACGTAGCACGTGATTTTATAATATATGTATAGTTGAGGGTAATAAACTCTTCATGGGTCGTGCTTTCTTCTTCTTTACATATATATATATATATATATATATATATATATATATAAAATACGCATACGTGTGCGTACGTGAATGTTTACGTATGCAACTATAGACATATGATAATTTTATTGTAATCAGTTACGTTTGTGTGTTTGCGTTAAGGTTCATTCCCTTCTGGTTTCACATACGCAACGCAGTCGATTGCATACATACATATATGTGACGTTAATCATTGATTATAGATTAGATGACAAAAAAGACATGTTGCCAATTTTTTGTTTTTTTTTTTTGTTTTTCACAAAGAAATAGAAAATAATATATTTTTAATTTTATTATAATATTTTTATTCAAAATAAGTGTTTAAACATTCGTGGTCGGAAAATTTTTCCAATTTTGTTATATCTCTCGTTCAAAAATATTTTATTTTATTAAAAATGTTAGAAAGAAGGATCTTCAATACGCCTTCTCCCCATCATTCTAAGCTTTTAAATTAGATGGTCGTCCTTCTGTTAAATGTGTTTTCATACGTTTCCATTGTATGCTATAGAATCGAATCTAAAGTCATACGACCTTTCCAACCTTCTTAAAGAATTTATTTTCTTTCGTCTATGTTCGAAAGATTCTTCATAACACAATGGGAAAAATTGACATGGAGATGCTGTTAATGATGAAATGTATTCCATTTCATTTTTAAAGTCAGAATACTTATATATGAAATTTGTGTTTTTTTTTTTGTTTTTTTTATTTTCGTTTCAAATGCGACTAAAAAAACTAAACTTCACTTTATCGTATCACAAGACACGATTACACGATTAAAAAAAGGAGAAATATTTATCGTTTCTCCATTGAATTATTTTATTCGGATTCTTGTCATGAAATGTTTAACATGAGATGACTCTCAGTTAAATCGGATATCGGCGCGTGAAACTCAATGAGTTGAAAATAATCTCAATGTTTCGTTTCTCCTGCTGGAGAATATACGAATAACACCTCAGTATCTTGTTAATGATGGAATATCAAAGCAATTCTCTCGTCTTATCTTTTTTTTTTTTTTTTTCATTTGCGAATTTCGAATACTTTTTGATGAAAAGATTCTCTTGTATTCGAACACTATGCGTAGTACTCGAAACTCTTGCAATTGATCTGAATGTTCAGCAACGTAAACTGGAATAAGAATAGAACAGTGTTTAGCATAAGATAATAAGATAAGATAATAAAGCCATGAATTCAGTCATGTATTCTGGAAATCCGGCTTTTTCACTTAATTCTCTATTAAAAAGTTCGGAACTCCTTTAGAGCAACTAATAAGTGGACTTATAAATCTATAGCCCATATCGATTGGACACTTGCTGTAAACAAACAACGTTGCATTGCACACCCTTATAAAAATTTAGACGCACAAATGATCCTAACCGGGCTCATTAAATTGCCTGAAATATGTAAATAGATAAAGGGTCTAGAGTGCACTTATTTAAATTTTATATAAAAATTTTTTTTTTTACAAGCAAGTGGGAATTCTGAAATTTAACACTTGTTAAGCTATGATTGTTCCGATTGTTAAAACGGGAGCGCGTGCTACGCAAAAGAGGAGAATACGTTATAATTGTGAAAACTCATTACCTAAGTGAATGTGACGTTTTCATCGTTGAAGGGCATTTCCATCTGAATGGCATCACAAATGAACAAAACTGTCGAACTGTGGGGCTCAGAAAATCCTTACGTGATTCATCCGAAACATACGATGTGGATATTGTTTAGGTGGGAGGTTTAACTGGAATTGCAGTGATTGTGAACAGCATTCATTATAGTAACATAATAATGGAATTCTTGTGGCCTCAACTGGATGGCATGAAACTGGATGACGTCACACCGCGCATGAAATAATCGATTTATTGCAGCAACAATTTCCAGACCAAATGGTTTCACGAAATTCTGATGTTAACTGGGCACCACGATCATCATGCGAGTTAACGCCGTGCGATTTCTTTTTTTTTTTTTTTTTTGAGCTTTTTAAAATTTCTCGCGTTTAAAAGCGAAACAATTCCCAAGCTTAAGATCGAGATCCAACGCGTCATCGGGGAGTACAGCCATATCTTTGTTAAAAACTCATCGAAAATTTCATGAAAACAGTAATAGTCTATTATCAGACTGGCGGCGACCGTTTACCTGAACATTGATACTTAGAATGAGTTTGCATTACGTTCAGTAGTGTAAACG
Organism: Glossina brevipalpis; assembly: GCA_000671755.1. NCBI lineage: Eukaryota > Metazoa > Arthropoda > Insecta > Diptera > Glossinidae > Glossina > Glossina brevipalpis. Next base: position 280,206 of record KK351087.1, read on the forward strand.
ATTTCTTCGAAATATTGATATCTTAAATGAGAGCTAACAGATTTCATTGTTGAAATTTGTCTTGAAGCATTTTATACCCAAAAATACGGAGAGATTTTTGAAAAATGAAGAACTAACTTTGTGACTTAATCTTCGCTGAAACGTAAAGATGAAAGAGGAAATATAATGAGTTTTACATATGATTTTCTATCCAGAGACGGAATTCGAATTAATTAGAGAATTGAATTAGCGATGATGTCCGTATATTGCAATGATTGTCCGTATTTTACAATATCTTAATCAATGGATTTTACGAAAGTTTTCATTAAGAGTTCACCATTAATGCTAAGGCCGTATACGAACAATTTTGCTGAATTAAGTAATGAGATAGCCTTTGTTATGAAAGTAGTTCTTATAGAAGAATACTCCAAAATCAAAATAGGAATAGTTAGCGCAACAACAAACTCAACAATAGTAACAATAATAAAATCAACAGTAACGGCGAAGGTATCCTGAAAAAATGGCTTAAACGCAAATGAAGATGTGATTAAATTTTAACGTATTATTTCTATTTAAATGCTAATGCTATAATTCAGCAACAACAAAAAAGGATTAAGTTTTCCTAGCTTTATACAGCAGCAGCAACAGCAGCAGCAGCAACAGCAGCAGCAGCAGCAGGAGAAGGTGAGTGTTGTAAATTAATCACAAAACTCAAAGAAGAGACTCAAGCAACATTAAATTACCAATAAGATAAATAAGACATGATGGTTGCAATACTTAACAATAATCGTAACAAAGGCCAGGAATTATAACTTTCCCTTAAAACTTCAAAATTTGTATTTGCCGTAGGACAATATCTGTTACACGTGTGTGTCTTGTCTTGTCTTGAGTTCGTAAAAACATCCTCGAAATTTTGTTTGAAATACAAAAAAATTAATGTAAATTTTTTAATATTAATTTGGGGAAAAAGATATCCATCCAATCTTATATAAACTTCAGAACTTTATTTAACATTTCGAATTGGAAAATAATGGATTTCTTTTTCCCCAAACTAATATTTATTGTTCCGATCTTTGGACTGTGAAAATCAACCATAAATTCCGACATGATTAGCTAATACTAGTAATTTGTATACAATAAACATTTATTAACAAAAATTTTTAATTGTTGTATTATATTTAAGCTTACATATATTACTTATCCGCTTTAAGTTTAAGTTAAGCTTATTATTTTTTGAGAATATTTAGTTTGCTTAGGTGTACGACGATATTTTGCTTATAATGTATTTTGACATATAAGTTTATTGCGACTTACAAAAACTTACAAAAACAATATATATTTTGATAAGCTATTTACGCCCACGGAGTCATGATAGAAATTACAAAAGTCTCGCTTTAGTTTTAATTTACAGAAAAAGTTTTGGAAGAGGATATGAAAAAAAAAATGGAGCCTAAGCCGAATAAAATTTCTGGCTTTTTCTACGACTTTTTTTTTTTTTGTTTTTATTTTGTATATTTCGAAAAGTACGTGAATAAACTCTGCTGGATTAAGAAAAAAAAAAAAAAAAAAAAAAAACAAACTCGAAAATCATTTTTCGTTTTTTTTTTTTTTTTAATTTTTTTTTTATTTTGAGTGAATAAAATGCCAAAAACTTTCACGTTTCCATTAGACAATAGGAATTAAACAATGTGACTTGTAAATTAAACCAATTTAACTTTTCCAAGTAAAAAGCACACACACACACACACACACGTTAAATGAAAATAATAATAATCAAGACAACCACACAAACGCTACACATACGGCAAACGAAACAGTTGTTGGCCAAATTTGAAATGCATAAAAGCAACAAAATAGCATATGTATGAAAAAAAAAAAAAAAAGGAATACAAAGTAAAGCATAAGTTTCCCCAAATTGTAAAAAAATAAAAATAAATATAACAAAAAATCAAAACGAAATATGGAAAAGTTGACTAGAAAGTAAAGTGAACAACTTTTTCAAATTCCGACAATTATATATCTAATGTGTAAATAAATGATAACGTAGTCCAAATTCGAATGACTTCTTGGAGACCACCAAATAGATACCTTCTAAATGCGGAGATTTCTACAAATTTTCTGAATGCAAAATTTTTTTTTTTAACTGATTATATATCAGAATAAACGCTTTTAGTTAAGTTTATCTCTAAGGCTGAACTTAAACATTACAAAAAAAAGTTCAAAAACTTTCAAGTCTTAAAATTTTTTGTTTTTTGTTTTTTTTTTTTTTTTAACAAACAGTACTTAGACAATATCATACATACATATATACCTACGGTATGTAACGCTATTGTGACTAGTTGCATATTTTCACTTTATAGCTTTAATTTTAATTTTTTATTAAAGGTCAAAATCCTCAGCATCGTACAAAATTTTCAAAAAAAGGAAAAAAGTAAATAAAAATAAACAAAAAAAAAAAAAAAAAAAAAAAAAAAAAAAACCAGCATTGGGGGGTATAATGCCCTGTACAAATTTCAATGAACGAACACAACAGTCAATTGTGTGAAGGATTGTAAGTGAAACATGCACAAAACAAGAAAAAAAAAACTCTAGTCAAGCGTGTGCCTCGTATACCTCACTACATGTATACATCTTGTCTATATATATATATATACATATATATATGTGTGTGTATATATATATATGTATATATATATATATGTATATATATATTTGTATATATATATATATATATATATATATATATTTATATATAAGTAAATGTGTGTTTATGTGTGTAAGTCAGTCAACTTTCATTTAACGATCACTGACTTTGAAGTGCATAGTTTTAAATGCAATCTTATAAAGTGTTCGTAATGCCTTCATGCCAACAGTAAAAGGCCGGGTAAACTACATAAAAAAAGTATGTATTTATATATATATATATATATATATATATATACTATGCATTTATATAAATATATAGAATATTTAAATGGGTTTATATACTTATATACATTAATATCTATTTTCATATACCTATATATTATATGACATGGTAAGCATATGGTTTTGCACTAATGTGATCTTTTAATATTTTTGAAAAAGTACTATTTTTGAACTTTAACTTCAACTTTTCTTGCTTTCTTCTCGAATAGATTTGTGTAGGTACACATACATGCGTATGATTTTCTGTATCGTAGAGTTTTCATACACCCACTATTAACGAGAGAAAGCGCCCTAAGTTGTCATTTTGTTGGTAACATCATAAAAAAAAATGAAAAAAATGAAAAAAATGAAAAAAATAAAAAAAACATATTCAGTTAGCGTGAAATTCCAAGTCAATCGAGACAGAAATCAAAAAAAAAAAAAACTTTATATTGAAAGTAATTTCAATTTAATTTGAATTCATTCATAATGAGTACGAAAATGATATGACTTTGAACTGAGATTTATAGTTCAGCAGAATCCTTATAATTTTGATCAATAATCTCGTAGATTAGACTATTGTCAATGAGATCAAATATTTGTCGTTTCAATATGATTTTCTAAAGACTTTTCAAGATCGAGAATTATGAGAATATGATTCATTCTTTATACCATGGGTACACAAGGTTCGCTCAATGATTTATTATTTATTTATTTATTTTTTTTTTTTTTCCGTTTGTTTTATTTAATTGTGCTAATGTCGGTTTGTATTATCGTTTCATGTCGGTGTGCAGCTGATAATCAGTTTGTCTCACTACCACTACTATACAAAAACAAACTCCTCAGTCTCATGCACATTGATGTCTTCTTTCATTCACCTTTTTACAGCATTCTCTAAGGGTGAATAACCTTGAATTTTTTTTATACATTCTTTGTACGAATTATATTAAAAACCCTTATAAGAGAGAAAAAAAAAAAAAAAAAAAAAAGACTAAGAAAATTAAATGCAACTTGAAACGAATTGACATCATTTGAAGCAAAGCAAATACGCAGAGATCGCAAAGCTTGTATAGTGTAATGCCCTATCGAGGAAATTTTGCAGACTTATAGAAAAATTTTTCAAAAATAAAAAAAAAAAAATAAAAAAAATATCTTTTTCCTTAATTTCTTTCTTAACCAGTAATATACTTATGTTTATATGTAAGCGAAACGTAGCAACCTTTTTTGAAGTTAAATCCTAGCATATATATGTAAAGTTTGAATTTTCTATCTCAATTTATTTTTTCTTTTTCAATAGTTTTCTCACGACAGATTCCGAAATTCAAAATAATTATGAAAATCATTAAATAAGTGCGTGAAAAAATATCATTTCAATTTGCTTATCAAAATCATTCTAAAACCTAACTAAACAAACACTTTCAAGACCCTAACATAATCGTTTTAATTAATTAAATACCAGGGTCCCAAGTGTTGAGAAGAGAAGAGAAATTATCATTAACTTTGTAAGCTGAAGTTAAAACAAGTAAGAAAATTATATTCGGTTGTGTCGAATCTTTTACTCGCACCACCGTTATTTTAATAGGTGGGCGTGGCATATTTTTTTCTAATTTTATGGAATACCGTGCAACACAGCCAGCCGTGGAATAGCGTGCAAAACGGCCAGAGCAACAGACAGAAAAATAGACGTTCTTTCAGCCTATACTGTAGGCGTGGTCTGTAATCGATTTGGACCATTTTCAATAACAATCTACATGCAAGAACTTCCAATGTTTCTGCCTTATTGAAGACGATACTTTCATTTTTGCGACTAAGAGAATGTTTACCACACAGACATTACATAGACAGACGGGCACACAGACAGGCGGACAGGCGGACAGACAGACAGACGGACAGACAGACAGTCGGACAGATGGACCTTCTTAAATCGATTCTGAATTTGATGCTAATCAAGATACATACATACATACTTTGTGGGGGGGTCACCGAAGCTTCCTTTTCATAGTTACGAACCAAATGACAAAACGAAGTATACACCTCACCTTCGATGGTGGGCATAAAAATATCTTACATTTTGATAAATGTTACGTGAATTTATAGGAAAAATTTATTTTTATTTGCTTTATATAACGAGAAACGTAAATAATCTCAATTAGAAGAAGAACTTTCTTTTTCTTTTTCTTACGTTTTTTTTTCTGTCTAAACCCACTCTTTAATGAAATTAAAAATGTATTCTTTGTTTATTATATAATTCATAGTAATTCTTAAAAGTAAAAATGAGTAAACAAATTAAAGTAAATTTTGTTATGCAATCACGAAATATATTGAATATAATAAGTAGTTTAAAGAAATGAAGTAAAAACAATGAAATGGAAAGAAAAAAAGAGACAAGAAAAACAAAAAAAAAAAAAAAAACAAATGAATAGAGGGTAACCGTGCAACGCACAATAGAAATATTGAGACACTGAGCCAAGCTAAAAGGCAATTGACCGCCATAAACAAACAGATAACTACAACCACAAAAGCAACAACAGCAATGGCATCACTGACTGCAACAACAGCATCACCACGTACAACGTCCTGTGATGACATTCACCCCAATTCACTAAAGCGCATAAAAATACATTTACTACACACTCACACATACACACATGTATACATATTCATTTATATACATACTAATAAATATATGTATATATATATATATATATATAAATATATACAGATGTGTGAGTGTGCATAAGATAACGTACCCAAGTAAAAGAAATAAGAAAGTTATATTCAACTTAAAGCGAACCTTCGATACTCTCCCTCCGTACTCGTTTGTTTGTTATTGTAAAATGTTACCATATCAGCTTGAACTTTTAAAAATGGCTCTAGAAAAAATATTTATAATTGATTTCATCTATTAAGTCTATGACTTAACAGTAAGCAGAAAGTTAGAAATGTTAGCTTTCTATGTTAATTTTTTCTGTTAGCCAACGCTGCTATCATTTGCAAAAACTAGACACCAAATATAATATATTGGGGTTGAAATGTTCAGGAGGTAAACTCAGTTAAATTCTTAAGAAGACCTCTGACTCGCTATATCTTGATGTAACAAACCGAAGGATAAATCTAATATCATCTTATCTTTTTGTGGCGATTGTAAAAACACATATCGTGTACATGTGTACTCGCGTATGGCTGGTTGAAGAGGAATGACTGCATTATTTAAAGCATTATAGGTTATAAAATATTATAAAATAACAACAACGATAACAGTATATATATATATATATATAGTATATATATATAGTATATATATATTGTATATGTATATATATTTATTGGAAAAACACACCAGACGCGTTATTTGTATGAGGCGTGATGACGTGTGTGTGTAAGTAAAGTTGTTACGGCCAAAAATTTTGACACATTTAATGATCATAATGACGATAATGAACGATGCTGATGATAATGAAAATGATGGTGACGATGATGTCTAAGAAATATTTACTTCGCATATATATTGTTAAGGGACTGAATGCTTCGAGTAAATGCTATAAAACAAATGGTAATACGTGCGCGAACCTGTATATTTGTGTGTACATGTGTGTGTGTGTGTGTATGTGTGTGTGTGTGTGTGTGTGTGTATGTACAACCCGGCTATGCTATGGAAACGAAAGTCTAACCACAGAAAACCTTAAAATAACGTGTTCCACAAAATGAAACATGATGTCTCGTAACGAAACACATTTGTAACTGCATGGCAATGTTATGTGAATCTTTGCTCTTGCGTTGCACTGACGCTGGTCGATTCGCTGGATGGTTGACTGACTGCTTTATTGCTTCTGGGAAGTCTAGCAAGTTAATTGTAAACTTGAAATTCTTATATGGACGGTTAAAGGTGCAGTGCGATAAAAACTGAACTTGTACGTGTTTTTTGTTTGCTGTTTTTGTTTTATTGCTGTTATTCTCTCATGCGTTTTTTTTAAATCGCTGCTTTTTTTTTTTTTTTTTTTTTTTTTTTTTTTTTTTTGCTATTGTTAGTTAAACTATAAAAATACTCTAACTTTATTCCGATAAGCGCCACACGTACAAAAGCAACGAACTGTCACGAAGGAAGAGTGTCCAGAGAATATATTGAAAATTTTGTCAAAATTTCGCAAATTACTGCACTTACATACAACAGCTTATATTTCAGTAGTATAAATTATTTTATATTCACTACCGGGAATTTAGTAAAAGCTTACTACTTACTAGCTTACTAGAGAGAAGTACGCTCTGGCAAATTTATAAGCGTACACGATTACGATTACGTTCGCCTATCTTAATCTACTTATGTTTAGTTGCAATCATTTGTTGTATGCGGCCAATTATTAGGGACAAAATTTGAGATTTAAAAAATATTATTGCCCATCAAAACATATCTATAATTGGTAAAGTGCACAATAATGCTACCATAGTTTATAGTTCGAACACCAAATTATTCCTAAATATCGGAAATATGCAGTTCAAGTTAAATAAATAATTTCTCCCTTGATTTTACAAAAAAAAAAAAAAAAAAAAAATTGATTTCACTTTTGCGCATTTTTTTTCCTTTTGCTGATTTTCTTTTTTTTTTTTTTTTTTTTAATTAAGATCGTTTATGAAAATTTTCAACTTTCTACGTAATTATCAAAAAAAAAACAAAAAAAAAACCTAATACTCTGCTCTGCTGCCGATTTACCTTTGCCATATTACAGGCAAAACCAAAAAAATGAAAAAAAAACAAAAAAAAAACCTAATACTCTGCTCTGCTGCCGATTTACCTTTGCCATATTACAGGCAAAACCAAAAAAATGAAAAAAAAACAAAAAAAAAAATAAATAAATAAATAAAAGAAAGAGTTCACATAAGCTTAGTAACTCAACAACCCACTCACAGCATGCTGTACGTAGCAATGTTAGTGGCAACGTCAACCACTTTGCTGTTGTATTAAATATCTTCTTGTTATTGTCTTCATTATTTGTTTTTTATTTTATTTTATATCCACGACAGGGGATATATTAGATTCGTTCAATACTTGCAATGCAGGGTGGTTCGAATCGGAGATTCATTAAAGGATACATATCCTTAAGTAATATATAAATGGAGATAAAGAAGCAAAAAAAAAAAAAAAAGAAAAAAAAAAGAGAAATAACCTTTACCTACCTACCTGTCTCAATATTTTTTGCCTAGAAGAATGATCACAAATTTTTCCGCATCACATTTGTCAAGTCAAATTTAAGCCAGTGGTTAGTATTAAAAAGTTCGACCCAAGCCGACTATATTTATTTATATATAAATTTTTTTTTTTTTTCTTGTTTTATTTTGTCCTTGTTGCCAATGTTACTATGTGCGGAGATAAGTCAGTTATTTATATTGTTTGTTGTTGGTTTTGTTGCTCTTGTGTTGTTTTCCTAATACCACAGAAACAACACTCACTCACTTCACTGCCATACCGTACCCATAAACTTGATGGCAATGAACCAGAGCACCAATGACCAGTTAAATGTACAATAACAACAAACTTCGTGACGATGCTAACAGTGAATCGCACGGATCATTACAATAATGATGATCATCATTATCATTATTATAGCAAATTATTTTTACTGAGGAACCAGTTTTTCTTTCTTAACAATTTGGTTGCGTGTATTGATTAAATTTTTTTTCACTCTCTCCCTTTATCTGTCTTATTCACTCTCTCCGTCTCTCCGTCTCTCTTTCTCTCTTTAACTCTCTCTCACTCTTTCTCTCTTTATTTATTTATTTATTTTTCTCTCTCTCGCGGTTGGTCCTTTTTTTCTCTCTCTCTCATCTTTTTGTTTTTTTTTTTTTTTTCGTATTATATATATGTGTGTGTGTGTGTATCTTTATAAAAATTTTCTCATTGCTTACTGTGCAATGAGCAAAGTGCATTGATCTCTTTTAATCACCGGGGTTGCATGGCTGGTCATTTGTGGAATTTCAGTATTGTTTGTGTTTTCTTAACATTTTTGTAAGATGTCTGTTTCTTTTCTTCGTTAACGTCTTCTGTTTCTTCCATATGGAGTAGTTGTAATGTATTAAAAATGGTGCTTTCTAGCAATTTCCAGAGTACGCACATCTAACAAAAAGAGAGTAAATATTGATCCATTTGTGGGATATATTACGTATACGAAATGCAGTTAGTCAAGCTTTTTAAAGATTTCTTCGATAGAAAGTTAATAGACTTCATCATAGTCCAGAAGTTGTTTTGAGATTAAAAAGGCATTTACCGATTTTTTTTTTTTTTTTTTTTTTTTTTTATTCACATTTGCTGAAATTTTGCAAAATGTTTCACGAACTACACATAGTTTGTTTATGTATCTTAACTGATAGGAAAAAAAAAATGAAGACAAATTAGACAAGAGAAGCTATTGATTATTTTAGTTTAGACCCAATTTCTATCGAATGTTTTAAATAGATACTTATGCTTAAAATACTTTAAATATATATATAAGAAAACACATTTTGATTCGTAAAATATTTTTCCGAAGCTTATTGAGATGTTAACTCAAAGAAATTTCCATTAACAAGCTAATGAAATCGTTATACGAATTCATTGAAACACAAATACATTCATTCTTGAAAATTTGTTTAATTCAAAATGTTCACGGGGGATCGAACATGATCGTCTCTCTTATCACAATTCAAGCTAATGCTGTATGATAGACAGATAAGATCTTTTAAGGAACAATTTCAATTAATTAAATTTTTAAATAACAGCAACTAAAGTACATTTACGATTTTATCTAGTTTAAGGAGGTAACGTCAAATTGTAATAAAGATTGGATTTTGAAAAAAAAAATTTATCAAATTTCAATCCATCAGGAGAAAGAACAAATCAATAATTAGCTCTCGGTAGTTTTTGTTGGTACACATGTATAGTGTTCATACATTCTACATAACACATAACACATCATTTGTCAATCATTGACAGCACTGACACATAAATAGCGTCTATATCTCAAAAAATCCATATGGAACTGGCATCGTGTCTCAAGTAAACGGCTACAAAGTCATGCAAAATTGTATGATGTTAATTCAAAATGCTGACTCATCTATTACATTCTCTAGATCTGATCACCAAGCATAATTATCTGTTTGCAAATATCAAAAAGGGGACTTTGGGGGGAAAAGATTCCATTGTAATAATGAAGGAATGATTAAAAAAAAAAAACTTTTTCGTTACTCAGGAATTACCCGGGAATTATTGAGCGATGTATTATATGCATTCACATCAAAAAAAAAAAAAAAAAAAAAAAAAAATAAAAACACATAAATATCGCTTAACTCATGATATTTAAAGCATAATTCCTGAGATGCCTATTACGTAGTAATAACGCAAAGTGAAAATCAAATATGTACAGCCATGGGACACATGAATAGTTCGTATTTAAAGAGATAAATGTTTAGAAGAAAACATTCCATTAGAAATTAAACAATTATCTTTTTGTTTCTTGTGCCTAGATAATGGATAAGTTTTTGGGGGGTAAATGAGTACAAAGAAAGAAAATAAAAATTTGATGGGATTTGCTCAAATAACCGAAGGCTTCGTTATCGTTTATTAGGTCAAGCATACAATTAACTGAACTTGTTGAAGAAGATTACAAAATATAGTAGCGATGTAATATGATAATCTAATCTGAGATTTTTCCAGTAGTAGAAGTAAAATCTATTTGAAAAAAAAAATAGTACGCGCACAATATGGATATATCCGATTGCAAGATTTTATTAGAAGGCATTTTAAGATTAATGAAGAATAATTAATGTAACTAGAAAATCTTTCTGTTTCTTAACAAATTATAGCCGGACCTACGATTCGTTTCGATTGAAAAATTCGTTTTGGAATTTTTCTTTGAAGAGAACGCAAGGGGAAAAGTTAAGTACAGGTTTCCTCTGTTAGATAAAAATTTCAGCTCATAATTGTGATTTTAATAGACAAACAAATATTAGTTTGGGGAAAAAGAAATCCATTCAATCTTATATGAACTTCAGGACTGTATTTAACATTTCGAATTGGAAAATAATGGATTTCTTTTCCCCCAAACTAATATATATGAAGTGTAGATGAAATGAAAATATTTAAATTACTTCTGGAGAAGGAATAGACTAGCATCGCCTCAGAATGTTTTTTTTTTTTTTTTTAATTTTCTTTTTGATATCCTTTATTTAAAATATAGAAGTATAGGAACACTAATATCTGTCTATCGAATTTCTAAATAGCAAAATTAAAATACATACAATCGCGCTTAGCTAGATACAAAAAAATACACGTTTTACCTAAATACCTAAGCATACTATATATATATATATATATATATATATATATATATATATATATATATATAACAATAAACTCATGACACAATAACTTATTATTTAATTTTAGCTTATTTTCGCACATATAAGGAAAGAAACAAAGACGAATAACGTGTGTGTGAAAANAAAAAAAAAAAAAAAAAAAAATGCAAAAGAAACCGCAGGCATTGACACTTGAAATTGTCAATTTTTATTTTCGACAAAAATCTAGGTTATTACGTTATAACCTGCGAGCAATAACAATATAACAAGAAGAACACTCACATGAACATTATTTTTTTTTTTTTAGAATAAAAACAAAAGGCAAAGCGACGCGCATACCAGTTTCAAAATGTAGAGAACGATTGTTCATCAAATGTTTTTAAAATTTTAAACACTCACCTGAGTGAGTGCTCCTTTCAATAATAACAACTTAAAAAGAATGAAAATTTTTTTACCTGCGTATACAAGATGCATATGTATAGATTTCATGTGCATATATGCCATCTTATCGTTAAGTATCCTGTGTGCGTGTTTTTCTGTGTATGGTAAGTAAATATTTATTTATTTATTTATGCTTGACTTCGTGTATGCATATGCATGTATGTATGCATGAACGCATATACAATTTCCAACCAAGCATTGTTCGTTTATATATATATACGTTACATGTGTTTCAAGTTCATTGCCAAATTTTTCGTTTTTACCTTTCTTAATACCTGCTCTTTGAATTTTTTTTTCCGTTTCTTTTGTCATTTTCTTTCTTCTTTTTTTTTGTTTTTTGTTTTTTTTTTTGTTTTCTGTTTTTTGACAGCCATACTTTGCTTCTTTTTTTTTTTTTGTTCAGCCGCAAACTATTGGTGTATTTCAGTTTATTTTCTTTAAAAGTAATACTAAGTTGAAGACAGAGGTTTTTGTACGTTTTTTTTTTTTTTTTTTTTTTTTTTTCGTTATTAAGCATATTCAAGATTACGGCGCAATTCTTTTACGTTACGCACGCATAAATGCCTGGTGTTAATACTTATAGTTATTGTAATTAGCACAAAGCATATAATAATGTGTGCTCATGAATACAACTCAATATGTATATACATACATACACACACACACACACACACACACACACACACACACACACACACACACACGTGAGTCGAGTGTGTTATAGTTTTTTAAAAACTAAAAAAGATTTTATTTTTATACAAGGGTACGTACATTGACCTAGATTTCCTGTTTTATTTCAACAAAACGTATCATTGGCTCTCTCTCTCTGCTTAAGTCTAAAATATTGTGATTGAAAAGTATTTTAGTAAATTAGTTAATCCGCGTTCAATATTATTAAGAACTAATTTGTTAAGAACAGCTACACATATAATTCGATAACTTATCATTTTTATTGAATGAATTTATTAAGTAAAGAGTTTATATAAACATTTTTGATTTAAGGAAAATTTTTTAGCGCAAACTCTCTAACTCTAACTCTATATCAAAGAAAGTTTAGATATTTTATAATGGCAAAAACACAAAACATATTAGTGATAGTTATTGAAAATTTTGTTCAATTTTCGAGCGACTTTGTCATCAGATATTAATTAAAAGAAATTAAGAAAATATGATAATCGGACAAGTTTCAAGCTTCAAGCTTCAAGCTTCAAGTTTATAACAATTTGCAATAACTTTTTCAAAATACTATATAATAGGGTAAGATGATCATGAATTCGTTCTTGATCATGACATTGAGCATGACATTGTGTGGTAAAAATTTATGAAAATATCTCTTGGAAATTTCCGACTTGCGCCGGGCATCAAACGGAAGGACAGATAGATAAATAGGGCATTAAATTCAATTCAGATAATGATTTTAAATCAATTAATATATTCTGAGTATTGCATACAACCATACGAAGTTAATATGCCACAAGCAATGTACAGATACAATGATTATAAAATAAAATAAATTGTCCTTCCAAATTATTGCGTAAGGATAACAAAGATTACTAATAATAGGTTTACATCTAGGGTCAAGCATTCTAAACGAGATTTTAAACGAGTAAAACGTATTCATTTTACTCTCTGCTTGTATCAGATAACGTTTCGTATTAAATTTTCTTATTTCCTTAAATATGACTTGAAAATGTAACAGCAGTAGTAAAGAGTAAAAGTAACATTAAAGAATAAAAGTTTTACTTTAATTGTCTCGATACTTTTTTGATGAGGATGTTTAAATATTTTACTACTTACTTTGTTATATGATGCCATTTATAAGAGGTTTTGCTTCTATAACTTACCTGTAAGTAAATAAGAAATATGAAGAAAAAACAACATTAATGTATGAAAATGTTTTTTAGTCTTAAAACCAATTGGAAATTTTTTAGAAAAAAGACAGAGACGGAAGCAAATTTTTATCGTTTATTAGAATGGAATTGAATGAATTTTAATATCGTTTGTCGTTTTTAAAGTATTAGTTTGGGGAAAAAGAAATCCATCCAATCTTATATGAACTTCAGGACTTTATTTAACATTTCGAATTGGAAAATAATGGATTTCTTTTTCCCCAAACTAATATATTTTCAAATTTCCCTAAGAAAGTGCTTCTTTTTTTTGTTTTTTTTTTTTTTTTTGCTTTCAAACCCTATAACAACTCTATAACATGCACTTGCAACTCACTAGCAGGAGATCATGAACTGATTTACCTGTTTTCCTTTTTGTTCTCCCCCATTTCTTTATTTAAAACTGCAAAAACTGATAGGTAGGCACGTATGCTTTCCATTGAATAACGGACGTGTCGCATCTACATATATGATCTTGTAATAATTAATTGTTTCTAGCTTATGATTTGTACGACAAAAATATTAGAATAAATACTTTTATTGAAGTCCGAGAACTTTAAGTAAACACAGTAGATCGCTAACGATCACCGACACCTTATCATCATTGTCATAAAAATCATATTTTCATGATATTTTTCTGATCTCGAATCTTTTTTGTTTTTTCTTATGGAGGGTTAAGATATTAGCTTGGGGATAAAGAAATCCATCCAATCTTATATGAACTTCAGGACTTTATTTAACATTTCGAATTGGAAAATAATGGATTTCTTTTTCCCCAAACTAATATTTGCTCTTTAAGTATAAACCTTGAATATATCAATTGCATGGAAAATTTATTGGAATTCGCAAGTACATAACAGAACTTAGGAAACCGAGACGACCCTATTTCGCTATTTCTAAGTAAATAAACGTTAAAACTCAAGTATTAAAGTAATATATTGAGACTTTTTGATTCTTAAACGATCAATCTAACCTAACAATTGTTCTCTTCGCTAATTACATGAATAGAAGGAGACATGTCTTAAGTGATTGCTTAAATATTAAAATAAAAAAAAAATAAAATAAAAAAAAAATAAATAAATAAAAAAAAAAAATTAATATACAAGAAAAAATTAAACTTGATAATCAAATGAGAAAAACAATCTCTCCCTTATATTTATGTAAAATTTTATGTACACTTCCGTAAAATCTTAACTACATAGGCAGCATATTAGTATGCGTGCGTAATTTATGAAGAGAGAAAATATTTATTTATATTGTGCGTATATGCATGCTTTTGAATTCTCTTTCTCGCTTGTAGCTAATACTACTTTTACCCATTGAACTAAATTTTGAATGCTTACAAAAACCAAACATCAGCGTCTTCGAAACCTTTTCGAAACGAACTCTTCATTATTCTAAATAATTTTATTTTAAAATAACAAACAAATGATGTGATCGTTCTTTTGCTCATTAGATTTTTCTCTCATTAGTATTTTTTTGTGTATGATAAAGAAACCTAGATAAACTCTATGTTCGTGAGTATGAATCTAAACGAATGTGACTGTGAAGGTATATAAGGCCTAAAATAATACACACGTAAATGCTTATGCTTACATATATATACATATATATATATACATGCCTTTGTACATTATTGTATAATTTAGTTAATTTCTTTTTTTTATTTCTATTTTTTTATTTTTTGTTGTTGAAGTTCAAGGCCAATAAACTCGTTTTTTCTCGGTGTGTTTTGTGTTTTTGTTCTATTCAAAGCGACATACATTTATAGATTTACTATTCAATATTCACTCATGTGTTATCTAATATTGAAATTAGACAGCAACAACATCATCAACAACAATTACCAAAGGCACACATTTATGATGTGTGATATAGGTTTTAAATAGTGTTTTCTGGGAAACAAAATGAAATAAAACAAAAAAAAAAATACTCATATAGAAGCACAAACAATATAATCTATGATCGGTTTAAGTTGAAAGATACTCTAACGACGTAGATAAGCAAGAGGAAAATAAAGTCAATATGATACATGACTTTATCAGCGACTCAGATTCTACATCGTCTTAACTATGTTTACTTATTTATCTGCTGCTGTCGTTAGTATAAAAAGTCATAAGATTGCAGTTTAACAATTGGAAATTAATATTAATTGTAGTAATTTTAGATATACACGTAATATCCATTCATAGACGTGGAACATAGAACAGATCCAAATATTAATTATATTAATCATTTATGATTTTAAATTCGTGATCGGAGATATTTTTGATATTTACTAGAAAGTTAAGACCGTTCCTTTTGAATCATATGCGCCACAACAAGAACTAACGACAAATGTGAAAAAATTTTTTCGACTTTACATATAATTTTAAAGTGGTACCCCACACCCATTTATGGTATGACATACTTAGAATTTTCTTTTAGGAAAATATTGACAGCATATTTAGCTTTTCATAAAGTATTAGAAAAGAAATATGTTTTTGAAACATATGTAATTAAAATTCATAGCAAAAAGGTAAAGAGGAGAGGTATATGCAATATCAATGAAAATAAATGAGAATAATGCCAGCAGTCATTTTTTAATATTAGTTTGGGGAAAAAGAAATCCATTATTTTCCAATTCGAAATGTTAAATAAAGTCCTGAAGTTCATTTAAGATTGGATGGATTTCTTTTTCCCCAAACCAATATTTTCGTTTCCTGTGTAGTGTTCTCATTGAAAATGTGACGAAAAAATTGATGAAAATCAATAGTTGTACTACTACTATTGTAGATAGGATCGGTTTAAAAAACTTAAAGCATTCAACTTCATTTCATATAAAAAGTCTTTGCAATCATGGCTATTGATCGTTCGTTCTCTTCTCTCTAGCGTAGGGATTTTAATGCAACGATTTCAATGGGACAAAATAATAAACTTCTTTTTGAATCAGCTTAAAAGATCTGAGTCGAAAATTACTGTGGTAGTAAAGAAAGACGTCCTTAATGTGACTAAAAAAACTCTTTAAATGTCAATATTTTAGAGTGATATTAAAATTTTGTATAGTTTGCTTTTGCAGTCATCTAAACTCTTAAAGTCATATTTATACTATTTGGAACCCTAGCTCCAGATATATATCATTTAATCTAAGTTTCTCTCTTGAAATGGAAAAATTTGAATTTTCTCCTAAATTATAATAGCGCACTGTATGTCTAATACATTTTATGTTGAATAAATAATTTAGGAATAAAACAAGCAAAAACTGAGAAATGTTAGTTAGATGTAGGACCACGGTTGCCGGTAGTTATATTGGCTTTGAGATTAAATAAAATTTACAAAAAAAATAAAGAAAATAACGATTTTAGCGACAGAGTGTAGCTTGTTTCTTATAGAAAAAATTTTCCCCGAAAGATATTTTTTTTATTATTCATCAATATTTATTTTGTTTCCTTGAATGTAATCCCGCTTAGATATAATACACTTGTCCTAATGCTTTTTCCAATTTTCGAAGCACTTCTAAGACAAGGATTTTAGTATGTGGCCTTGAGCTCTTCCAGCGATGCAATCTTCATCTCCTGAAACGTTGCAAAGCTCCATTGTTTCATAAATCTTTTCAGTTTTGGGAACAAGAGAAAGACGCATGAACTGAAATGGTCTGGTGAGGCATCATTACGGTGTTGTTTTCGGCCAAAATTATCGCGAACAAGCAATGATGAAATTCAGCAATTTCGGAATAAACTTCTCTGCAACACATTTTATGGTCAGATCATCTGAAAAAATACATGGCTTGAGCCAATCGATATGCTGATATTCTCTGCAGCATTTCTAATAATGACTCGACGATTCTTAACAATTTTCTGAAATGCTTTCACATTTTCATCGATTGTTAATGTATTCTAGAGCGACTTCTAGGGCGGGCATCGTCATTAACATCTTCCCGGCCTTCTGTGAATAGCTTATAACCTATTTGTAAATATTTTTTTTTCTCGCTCAAAGTAGATTCGTCATATGCCACCACAGTCAACAGTATGAGTTGAATCAATTTTTCACACAAAATTTAATACAGATTCCTTGATCTATTTGTGTAAACTTTATATCTGTCAAAAATAAACTAAAATTGCAAAAATATCTCATAACGTCAACATATATTGGGGACATGTGTAGTAGTAGTAACATTAAAAAAATTCGAAAATCGAATGTATGTAGCTCAGGACGTTTGAAAAATCACCCTTTTTTTTGACATAGCTCCTATGTTAGGAATTTTAATAAAAGAGGTGGAGATCTATCGCAAAGCTAATCCTTTTTTTTTTGAATTATTGACTTATTTTTCCATTTGAATTTCGGTAGTTTATAAAAATTTTGTCTAAACATAATTCATGATTGATGAAGAGTTAGATGAGCGTACTTAACGTTATAAAAGGCAGATATGTCTTCATTATTATATTCATTCATTATATTCATTCGTACAGATTGCAAATAGTTAAATTGTTCTTTTTCTTTTTAACGCCTAAAAGTATACTTATAAGATTTCACAAATTATATTTAGACTTGATTACTAAGAGAGTGCAAGTGCTTACCTATCGAACTCTTTCTTGATTATTGATACTCTTAGAGATCACAAAGTTGAATAATAGATATTTAAAATGAAATTTTTCAATGAAAAAAGTGAATAAGTTTCACTCTAACTATACATGCCGCTCACTATCAACGAGGTCTTCGAATACGATTCAATGTGTTTTTGTGCGGTGTTTTTTATGCGTTTTTTTTTTTTATTATTTTCTTTGTTTTATTTTGGTTCTATTCTTTTTATGCGATTTGTTTTATGCTGTTTCTTTTTATGCGGTGTATGAAAAAGCAAAGTCCAAGAAGTATGAAAGTAAGTGAACGTGGTCATCAGCCCATCGTAATTAGGATATATTTTAATAGAGAAAACGGAAAAGATCATCATAATTTGAATTGAAGATTATATCTATTATTCCACGTTAAAAACGTGAAATTTTTGCTCAGGTTAATTGGATTTTTCTCTATAATGCTAAATTTGAAATAATTTTTTTCACCTTCATTAGGTGAACTATGAAAAGAAATTGAAATCAGTCGATCAATTATTCAATTATAATTACGAAAATTTTGAAATCGACCCGCTAATGTTGTGTTCGTATAATAAGGTCCTTTTTTTATTATATTATTGATTTTATTCTTTGCAATAGACTGTTACTCTTAAATATGTTAACATTTAGGTATGTTAGATATTAAATATGTTAAGATTTACTTATATACTGTAAACGTAACAGAGGTGTAATGTTAATATTTACATCTTGCTGGCATATATAGAGCATATATTACAGTTACTCAGTAAGTTAGTTACTCATGATTATCTGCGAGACTGACTTGTTACACATGTTATTATAACAGATTTAGAAAACAAATCATGGCATTTCCTGAATAGATGACCCTGCCAAGTCACATTATAATATAAAAATAATTTTTGTTAAGTGAAAATAATTGTGTTTTAAAGATAATTAAAAAAAAAATTTAAAAATAAAAATATTTCAATTTTGATAGGAAAACGACACGAACTTATTCCTGGATACAATATTATTAGAAAAGAACGAAATAAAAAGCGAAACGAAGAAGAGCTCTTGGGAATTCGACTTAAACCGAATTGTTTCATATACCATACATTTATTTTCTTTCTTCACTTTGTCGTGATGAGACCGCAATAATTGCTTTTCCCTTAAAACTTTTATCTTTTATATGCTCGGTTTCGTGTCGTTTCGTTTATCTTATTAAAGAGATTGAAAAGAAAGAAATAAAGAAAAAAGTGAAATGACTGAAAGGCTCAGGATTGAAGATTGACTGCTTTTATAAATCAAATACGTTCAAAAATTAAAAGGGTTTTCTGATGCGTTCTCTTTAACTTATTTATTTACTCTGTAAGGCCCTGAGCACATTAACATTTTGTTGACCTCTTTTTTTTTTCAAGTTCAATGGCAATGAAATTAAAACGAAGTGTGCGACGCTACTTTTTTAAAACGTCGTAAACGTGTTTTAATCATAAATTCAAGGTAGTTTTTAATTAACATTAGACCTAAAATAAAATTCACTCACATATACTTAAATATGTGTAAAATATAGTTTATAATGCTTAAATGTAACTGTAACACAAACATAGCTACGTAATTATGACTAAATCTTTAAAGTCGATCTACCAAATAGACCGA
>KK351087.1:333663-349095 GCA_000671755.1 Glossina brevipalpis
AAAAAAGCTCAGCCTACTAGAATCATGAAGAAAAATGAGAGAGAGACATTATTTTGTTAAGCTAAAGACGAATCAACCACACCCAGCATTAGAGTAGCATCATGTCTTGCCCTTTGTATAGTTTAAATTGATCCATGTTGATCTATGGCGACAAATAAATAATTTTCTTTCGATTAAATTTGCTTCTTATTGACAGTAGAAAATATAAATAATAATTGATCGGGTGTTTCTTTTCCCTCCCTGCAAGCTGCTAAAATTCTCCCTTTTGCAAATCAGGACGAATAGATTTTGAAATATTTTCAAATATCCACATTGGAACTTATATTAAAAACCATCTAAGTCAAAAGTAAGTTTTTTTTAATCTATTTTTTTTTTTTTAATTTTTACACTTAAAGTGAAAATTATTCAGATTTTGGTATTTTTTGTACTTTTTTTTTTATAGAAATTTTCAAAACTTATTAATATTTACGATCTCGTTAAAGAGATTTATTCTTAAATTATTGATTATATTGCTAAGTCGGGTGTTTGTCCAATATATATATATATATATCGGGATTCATGAAAGAAAAACCGAAATGCTGCGAAAATTTGTTAAATCCTTAATTAATATATTTTTATAAATTGCAAATCCATAGTTGAATTTATTATATCTTGAATATATAAAGGACCGAAAAAGCTTTATTTAAGTGTACCGTAGCATCGGATATGGTTGCAATTGGTTTGTAGCGCGTGCAATTTTTGTATGACAACAACTTAAACGAATGTTTTTTCCGAAGTTCGATCTGAAAGCGTTTATAGCATCACATTTCTCGTTTTAAAAACGTACACTTTTTTTTTTTTTTTTCAAGATTCTTTGTTGTGCTTTGTTATTCGTAATCAAAAAAACGAGAGAATTTGGCAGTTTTTTTTTTTCTCAGTTTCCCTTTTTTGTTTTGCTTAAAAGCTCAACGTAATACTTTTTCATTTGAAAGCTTCCATTCGATTCTATGGCAAAAAGTTAAAATTCAAATTTGATTCTTATTACGAATCATTGTAACGGATAAGGCTTTCGAAGCTTTTTTTTTTTTTTTTTTTTGTTTAAATACATAGCTTATAATATATATGTATATATATATACATATATGTGTTTATGTCCTTTAAAACCTTGAATCTCAAGTTAAACAAAGTATAAAGGGGCCAATGACACTTTGACTCATGTCCAAAAAGTTTCAAGGATACGTTGAAACTATTGCCAGCTCGACTGTACTATAATATTCATAGTTAGTGTACAAAGGAGGTGAATTTATTTCAATCCCCGCAATCTCGTCAACTTATTGTTCTTCCTTCTCCTAGCTACCATTTTTTAGCTTGTCCCATATAAAATTTGCTTTTTTTTTTTTATGTAACAATTTCGTCGTGTATTTGTTTCAAAGTTAAAATTTCTTTTGTAATTTTTTTTTTAAGTCAAGGTTTGCTACAGCGAAGAAAATCTAAATTAATTTATAAAAAACAAACAAAAAAGAAAAAAAAAAAAATTTAATAAATAAATGTATAGTTCATGAAAGCGTTTACTATATATATATATATAGATAAAGGAATGACCTGATTAATCTATTTGCACGTATTATTCCTGAAAATGAAAATGATTAATATTAAAATTTAAAATTTTCTTCTACGAATCTTATTATTGAAGAAAAATTCATATCTAAAAAAAATGAGACTTCTTGAGTTTTTTCTTATATTATATATGAATACTTACATATATATATAATAATATATATATAAAAAAAAGTATATATTTATTTATTTTTTCTTATCTTACATGAGATTAAAGTACACGCGACATAAATTAACATCTAACCTCATATAACAAAACTTGTATAGGAAGGCATTAGACGAATATCTGACTTAAATCGAATTTTGTAATACCCGCGAATACTTAAATGTGCTTAATGTGTTTTTTTTTTTTTTGTTCCTTTTTTTAATAAACATATTTCGAAAATCAAAAATTTTTATTTTTCATCAAAAACTTATACATAATAGTACCGTAAATGAGACGTCTCTTCCACATGAATAACTAACTGTACATATATTTAGGTCACTGATCTAACGAGACTTAGCTTAGAATATAACATTTTCGAAAATTATAATTAGCATAGCCCAGCCCTAACACAACAACTTTGTTAACATAAAATATCCGAAACAATATTTCGAAAGATTACTTTATGTAAATATTATAAACAGATAGAGAGATAAAGAGAGAGAGAGAGAGAGAGAGTTTGTTCGATTTTCCTATAATTTACAGCAGAAGAAGGTAGAAAATTTTGTGGAAATGGACGCGATTATTTACCTATTATTATTTAAATTGATTATTGATGTATCCTCAAGTGATTGGGATGATACATCAATCGATCCGATTATTATTAAATTTCATAAGTATATAGTTCGCAAAGTAAATTCTTTTCAAAAACTAATAAATTTATGATCTTTACATCCGTTTTATTGTGTTTTGAAATATGAAGAATAAATTAAAATTTTATGAAAATAAATTTCCTTTCCATCTTCTTTTTTTTTTTTTTTGTTTCACAGATAAAGGAAAAATCGGGGAAAAATTGATTTAAAAAATCATAACAAAAAATCAAATTATAAAATAATTTACTCGAATAATATTATATTCAAAATATTTAAATATTTAAATATTTTTAAATATTATTAATTAATTAATTATTAAATTAAAATTAATTAAATATTATTAATTAATTAATTAAAAATATTTAAATATTTAAATATTTTGAATAAAACGAATAAAGTTGTATATAATTTGGATGATTTGTATATAGATTATATTATATTATATATAGATATATATTGTATTCAGATTTATATATTGTAGGCGGTTGTGAAATCAAAAACACATAACCGTATGATTAATAATAAAATGAAAACTGGATGACGTTCGTTTCTATTCTACTACGATGAGGATGCTTCATTGAAAACTAATAAAATGCGATTTTATACTGAACGAATACAAAAAGAAGAGTGAAAAGAAAACGATTGATTTAAATTAAACACAATTTACAATGTCATATTGTTTGTTGGCCGTTGCATACACACTGCATGCACGGAGTATATGTGTGTCATTGTACTGAAAACAGTTCAACGACATAACCAATGGCTACGAAAACAAAACAGAATGACACATACACAGGCTTAAACATATGCGCACATACGTACACAGACACACACACACACACATGCACACACATACACAGCATTTACAAATGCATTAGTTTCGTTTTGTTTTGTTTTTTTTTTTATTTTTATTATTATTATTGTAGGTGACGTTCACATTCCATGAAACGTGTGTACGTACATACGACGAACTGACGAGCTGTGTTAAATGTAAATTAAAAGTATTTGTTGAAAATATTATCACAATATTAAAATATTCATATGTACGTTCGTATGTATATATATAGATATACATATATACTTATATATATATATATGTATGTACGTATGTACGTATGTATAGATGTATGCAAGTGCAAAAATATATTTATGTATATGCATATATGTAGAAAATGTCATGAGTGAAAAAGGCATTTGTGTGTGTATGCATGGATGATATCTCTGTGTCTCTGAGAGAGCGAATAAGTAGCACAATTCAATGCACTTTACTTTTGTATAATTTGAGGTTTACTAAAATCAAATGTACGCTTCATTGAATCAACGCATCCACTTATGCCCTACGTATTTATTGTCTTTTATTTATCATCCTTTGATAAGAAAAATTCAGAAAGAAAAACGTATAGAAAGAAATATTTAAAAAAAAAAAAAAAAAAAAAATTCTAAGAAAAAGCCATAAAATTAATTTGGAAACTCAAATTTAAGGATTAGATGGACATCTTACATCAGCAGCAGCAGCAACAATAACAATAGCGAAAGCAAAAGCAAACACTTTATGTTCCCAGAGTCGCTTTGCGCAGTCTCAGTAAATGGGTCAGCGAAACAGTTGAATAAACTCGTTAAGGTCAAATAGAACATGTTGTGTACACTGATTGAGTACATTTACATACATAGATACATACATAGATACATGTATATATATACACGTAGATATGCAAGTACCTACGTATGTATGTATTTATGTAATTATTTACTTTCATATGTATGTATATATGTGTGTATGTTCTCGTGTCAAGCGCAGAAACAATATAATAATAAAAAAAAAAAAAAAAAAAAAAAAAAAAACAAAATTATTAATCAAATTTCATATATGTGAATAAATTTGAAATTATTTATACTCGCGCCCATTTTACATTGAACGAAATAGGAGGTTAGTTCGAATGTTAGAGGAAAAAAAAAAAAAAATAATTTATCTCAAATTGTCCCTGAACTCGTGCAACGGCACAGAAATACACAACAACGTAAAGATATGCAAGCGTATATATGCCTGTAAACGTTTACATACAAACATACAAAAAAAATATAGTTAACTCGAGCCACTACTACGTGCAACACCATAAGGCCTACAATTTTGATATTGATTTGAAACTCGCTCATGCACATCTACACACACACACACACATATATATATACATAAACAAATATATATAAATGCATACACACACATATATATGCATACATACATACATAAATACATACATAAATACACATATATGTGTATAATACAACATACGCCACAAGGTAGTCTTAGCTTTGTAGCTATATTACGTGTGGCTGACAAGCTAGCCGTCGGATCATTGCACAAAAATTTAAGTGAATGTGCAGTTTTGTTCACTAAACACGTCACTGCTGTGTATATTACAGTTGCTCTGCCACTTGCCCCTTGTTATAAGACTTTTTTTTTTTTTTCTCGTTAGCTTGTTATTCTTAAACAGGTTAAAAATAAACATAATTGTAGAGCATTAAAAAATGTTCACATCGCCATCATCATACAAACAAACATTGCGTTATATATATATATATATATATATATATATATATAGATAAACCACCGCCATAACTACTACCACCTTCAGTAGTAGTACGCTTTGTTTATCCATGTAGGTGTTGTTTGTTAATTGTCACTTGATTATCTGAGTTCAATATTAAATGAATACCAAATATTGTTGCATTTATTATTACTGTATTAGTGTTTATTTTATGGGCTTGAAGGTGTTTTCATGGCTACTGCACGACAAATAGTTGCAACACAAAAACAATAAAAGCTGAAAAGTTCAAAAGCGTTCACTGACATTTTTCAAAATTTACATTCGATTTAGTAATTGAAAGCAAATATTCTGCTTAATTTTTGAAATTAAAAAAAAAAAAAAAAAAAAAAAAAAAAAAAAAAAAAAAAAAAAAAAAAAAAAACATTTTTGAGAGACAGAAATTGTGTTTGGCTTAAAGTTGAATATACATCCCTACCTAATGCCCGTTTCTAGGTATTTGATGTAAATTCTTTCATATATTTTCGTCGTCTATTTGGGAAATGCGGGCCTCGTAAAAGATTAGATTTCCTTTACTTTGCAATTCAAATCGAATTTCGAAACTTCCAATAAATAATTGAAATAAATTTTTGGAGACCGATTTCTGCCATGAGTCCTAACAATTAGTAGTAGAAAGATATAAATGGAAAATTTTATATTTATTTTAGTTTTTCAGCTATTGTGTCTATTTATGTGACCTGAACTGTTGTTTTCAAATTTCTGGTTTTTTTGCCTGCTACTTCCAAATTTATTGCCAGCAAATGGACTTAAATTATGACTTTGTTTTCAAATTTTGAAAGAGAACATTATAACAAGAGCGGTCATGCGATTATGAATTCTTGATGATGATGATGATTTTGCGAAGGAGCTGTGGAAAAGTCCCATCGTATTCTTTTCGAATGTGAAACCATCAGACACCACCTGTTCATCGTTTACTTTATAACGCCAGACAAAGTATGGTGCTTCGAATCAAAGAATATGACGAGATTCTAGAGAGAATCCTAAAATTGAAGGTCTAGGGGTAAGGATGAGTACAATAAAACTTTTAGGCCTCGGTATGGATTACTCCAAAATAATAATAAAAATAATAATAATAATGAGAGCAGTTAGATGGATGCAGTTTTTATGGAAACCCCCCGGGTGCGTCTTCTAAAGCGACGATTTGGAATGATGTTTTGCTAATAGATTCTTTACCGGATCATATAAAATTATGTAAAACTTGTAAATTGATACTTTAAATGGAAGTAATATATAGGAATAGCAACCGTGTGTTGATCCCAACAACGTAATTTGTAATACTTTCAAGCTTTTTTCAAAAATGTGGTGAGCTTTATTGGAGTTATTCTACAAGTCGATCTCTCTCTCTCTCTCTCTCTCTCTCTCTCTCTCTCTCTCTTTCTGTCTTTGTTTTTCTCTTCCTCTCCGCCTCTCTCTCTGCACTCTTCCTTTTCCAACCTCACGATCGAAGAAACATGTGTATATATACATATATACAATGTGTGTGTGTGTGTGTGTATGTATATATGTGTACATATATACCCATATGCATATATATATATGCGCCCCCTTCTATTGACTCTATGATCGCATTCTAGTATGAGTTGCATAATAAAGTTTAAATATAAAAACTCTCTGAAAAATTTTTATAAGAAAATCCAAACAACATTCTCTCTCATTCGGTCCTTTAAAGTAACAAAATTAAAAATATAAAATCAAATCGTGCAAAAATAACACATCATCACCATTCATATACTTAGTGCACAGTAGCGGCAACAACAACAGCAACAACAACAACGACAACAAAAGAAAAGTAAAAATAACCGCAATAACGTCAACTACAACAACAATAAACAGTATTCCACTTGGCCCAGATTATATTTGAAGGTCGTGTTTTATCTACGGTCGTTCACCTATTTTTATATTTATATGTATGTGTATATATGTATTTTGTTTTTTAATTTTTTTTTTTTTTTTTTTCTTGTAAATAATGCAAAGGCTCCGGGTATAAAAAAAAAAAAATACGTATATATGTATATATTTTATATATTGAAGCAAAGCAAAGCAAAGCAAAGCAAAGCAAAGCAAAGCAAAGCAAAGCGTATCAAAGCACATTATTATAGCAGCTATCTTTGTATATTGTGCGTACACTTTACGAAACGCAATATGTTTATAAAGAAACAAAACCTTTTATATTATTTGTCGCTTAGGGGGGTGTAATAACTTTCTTAATAAATTATAACGCGTAAAACTGTATATTGAAGATTTCATTAACGTCAAATTTTGTATTGCACGTTTCTTTGCCTTTTTTAAAGATTTGAAATAAAACATTATTAATAGTTTTAAGCAATTGGCTATATGGCTCTATTGGTTATTGATTGCTGTCTCTTACAAAAAAAGTCAAGAACAAAGATATGATCAAGTATGTTTTTTTATATTCACTGCTCTAAGTGATGATGAATGTATAAAATTATTAGTTTGGGGAAAAAGAAATCCATCCAATCTTATATGAACTTCAGGACTTTATTTAACATTTCGAATTGGAAAATAATGGATTTCTTTTTCCCCAAACTAATACATTATTGATATCGTTTAAAAGCTTTGTAAGCAAACTGACTTTAGAAGCGTAATGGTTCGGAGTAATTTTTTTTTTGTTTATCCGCTCAATTTATGAAGAGTATCGCGTAGAGTCGCTTTAAGCTGAATACGCGAACACTTTTTCTTTTCATACATACATATAAGGGAGTTTTTTGCTATATATAGCGCGTTGTAATTAATGTCAATGAAATTCCAGAAAAAGAAAGAATGAAAAGAAGATTTATTTAATGAAATTTATTAATGTCGTTTCAAATTGAAATAATCCAAGACGATGTCATCTATAAATGAATAAAATAAGTGTTGGAGACAGGAACACTTTGCCTCTGTGCAAAGCAACGTTTCATGGTTGCAAAGTCTCTTATATAAGACATTATAAGGAACAAACAACAATCGAATCATATTCACCCTTAAAAGTCAACACAAAAAAATCTCAAGCAGAGACGCCAACCTTAACAACCATGGACAATATTACCAATATATTATTTTCTCGTTCTCTCTTATAATATATTATATATCATACGTATTGAATTAAATATAAGTCAATTTTAAGGGGTGCTTTTAACCCTAAGTTCTTGTTGAAAATAATATTTTCTTTGTGATTTTAATTATAAGAATATGTCACAAAAATTAATTTAATTATTTTATTTTTTTTTTTTTTAATTATCATTGAAATATGGTAGAGTAAAAACTTGAAAAGGTTTACTATGCACTAAATTATAACAAGTTATCGAAATTACATATATGTTTTCTGTAAAGCATATAAAGTGAATGGCGTAATGGCGTCATGGCGTCATCTAGTGCGAGATAATTGTAATTATGAAACGCATTCACTTATGTGAACATTAGAAAAAAAACACACATAAATGCATTGGCAGCAGCAAAGGTTTTCTATAAGATTCTAAAGCTTCGGAAAAACTATTGCAAAAGCTGCACTGACAGCTTGCAATAGATGAAAAGCTCTCCTCGAAAGCTTAACGAATATATTTTTAAAATGCACTTTTTCTAGAAGAACAGTTGTACAATTTCCGTTATTTTAAACAATTTCAATTCGGATAGTATTTAATATTATTAGAGAGAGAGAGAGAATTTCAAGAATTTCCTTATATGTCTCTCATTATAAAGCGTTTTAAGTACAGAAAATATGAGATGACGTTTAAATTGATAATTACAAATTAAACAATAGATGCATTAATAAAAAGAAATTTTACATCATTTTAGTTAACGAAAAGGTTAAAGGTGTTCATAACGGAAAATGAGTTGTCTGAACAAAAAAACAATGTAGCAAATACTTGACTATACGACGTTAAATTAAATTTTCATAAGCAATAACGACCCCCACCTCATTCGCGAAATTTTATATAATTTCACCGAGACAAAGTTCTAAACTTAATCTCATTGAAAATTTGTGAAATCTCGTTCAAATAGAGCATTGAGCAAGAAATGTTAACAAAAAATGATGATGAGCCAATCGAGAGAGCGTGACATTCTATATTGGATAAAGACATAAAAGTAACTTATCTGAAAACATGGGTCACAGGACTACTTACTTTACTTCAATTTTGTTTATGTTATTGATTAGTTCAAAGAACTTCTTTTTACTTTGTGAACTTTTTAGTTTTTCAATTAAGTTTTTAAATATAAGCTATATATTTTAAAATGAAAATACTGGGTTGCATTTGTATTCCCTACACAACTTGTGGGTATTATAAGTTTGTGTGGATGTATGTAACTCTCAATAAGCGCTTACCATAGATCAAAATGTTATTATGCTAATTGATTCAAAGTCATTTTCTGAATCGACTTAAACTTGTCAGTCTGTCTGTCAGTCTGTCTGTCAGTTTGCTGTCTATCCATGTATTTTTGTGGTCAACATACAGATCACAATTATTAAGATATTTTGGCAATACTTTGTATATTGGCATATTATGGCTCAAGGATGAAGACTATTGAGAATGGATTTGATCGGACTAATTTTACGACCACTCTTTTTATAAAGCCTCATTCGAAAAGAGCTTTTATATAACAAAAAATAGAAAGCAACTAATATTTTGGTGTACAAACTACATGTAAAAAATTTGGATCCGATAGAACTATTTTTTGAACTACTTCCCAGATAACCTTTCTTACAAAAAATAAACCCGTTATATGGTAAAAAGGTCTAATTTTCAATATATTCTGATGATGAAAATGTAACGTAATAGGAAAACAGTAATAAATAATAATAATCGAAATTTCATATAAAAATTAATTGTACTAAATTTGGACTGCGTAAGAGACAGTTTTTTGGACAACATATATATTTATAACTTTTTTGGAATTTATAATTTTTGTGTTCTTTCACGAAAGTAACTGAAGAATTGTATTTGGCAAATTGGTGTAGGGTATATAATGTTCAAGTTTGGCTAAGCGTATTGTTTTCATTCGTTTTTTTCTTCTTTTTTTTTTGCTTTTTTTTAAGAATTCGTTTTTTTTTTTCATTCTCATAGTGCAGTATTGCGATATTTACATATCAATGACCGTATATTAAGCTTTTACAAGATAAATCGATTAACTCTATAAAATAAAGAACTTGAACGTGTATGATGAATTAACTAACGCATATTATTTTTTAAAGTTTCTTTTATAATATAAATTGAAGTATTCTTTATATATATATATATAATGATTAAATACAGATACGGCTTTTATCTTATGATGGATAAAATTGAAACGATAGAATAGTTTTAAAGCAACCGTCAGTAACGTGACTATTTTAATGTGATATTTTTTTTTATTGGTTTTTTTCTTTTTCACGTTAATTATTATACATATTTTAGATCAAATTTTTTCTCAAAAATGAATCTTAACTTTTTTATTTTGATAACAATGTATTATTTGTCGTTTATTCATAGACATAATATTTGTGTCAGTTGTGTGTGAAGAGCCATAATTTAAGTCGCTCTTAGTTTCCTATGTAATACTATACACATTTAACAGGAGACATAAATTCTAGTAGGGTGCAACGTCTTTCTCCTTTTTTTTGTCTTTTTTACAGTTTCACTTAAAGCATGAAATAAATTTTGATGTAAATTCTTCGTGATTCTAGTGATCCCTCCGCTAGAGATTCCCGCGTCCATAAATAGAAATGCATTTTGAATTTTCATTAAATTTATATTTGAATAATATGAGACAGGAAGTATAACTTTTTACTTTTGTCTCGTTCATTTTTAAACCATTTACTGCAAATCCTGTAACGATTACTTTTTCTAATAAATGTTCAGTTTTTATAAGTTTTGTTGAAAAACCGAAAGAAAATTACCCTAAAGATTCATTTTGATTATACGAAATGACACTTTCGTCATACAAATGCTTATTATATTATAACAATTAATCGTTTGAATTTTGCTAGTGCGCATTATTGCAACGATTTACATTAGAGGGTGACATTAATTAGAAAAGTTTTTGATATAAATTATTTATTATTTCGGAGATGTGCTTTATAAATACAAAAACCTATGAGTAAATTAAGGTTTTTGACATTTCGATTTCTCTCACGGAAAGCTCTATGTAACACATTGGACAATAATTCAAGTAACGGCACGTAGATAGGATCTCTAGCAAAAAAAAAAAAAAAAAAAAGACGATCATATTATTGTATGAAAATGACTCTAAACCGATCAATATAATAATATCAAATAATAAGCTGGATCTATCTTAAGCCCTTCTAGGTGTTACATACATACGAACAAAGCTTATGATATCATATACCACAAGTGGTATTGCTCGTAATGAATTTTTCATGCGGTATATGAGAATGGATAGGACGTTAATCCATCACTATGCTGCCACTACAAATCCGAATCAAATCGACTGCTCGTTGAGTAAAATGTCGTATCAAGCAATCAAGTCGATCAGATTCTATTTTTTGTATAATGTTAAATATTACATTATATTACACTATTGGTTTGTAATGAACATGTAGGAAATGTCTCCAATGTGTTCATTCGCGCTTTACGTCTTAATAACGTCTTAATCTTCATGCTTATATGTCTATTTATCAAACTTAATCTTAATCCAAAAGTGATGAGTAAAAAAGTAGCCACTTTCTTGTAAAAAAAAAATGATTTTTTAAATTTGATACTCTATATACAAACTTTGTTTGTTTGTTTTTCAGTATTATAAAATGCTACTATTATGGAAAGATGCAAATTTTCAACAAAAATTACTTATCATTGCTTCATACATATTAGTTTGGGGAAAAAGAAATCCATTATTTTCCAATTCGCAATGTTAAATAAAGTCCTGAAGTTCATATAAGATTGGATGGATTTCTTTTTCCCCAAACTAATATTTATTTTTTTGTTTACTTTTTTGTTTTTCAAACCTAACAGAGAGAAGTTCTATAAAAATTCTCTTGTGAGAAAGCATATTGTAAGGATTGAAGTGAAAACCCTGAAAATTGAAAGTTGAGAGAGAACAAATGTTTTTTTTTTATTTACCTTTAAAGACAGTATTTCTTATCTATAAAGTCATTGTTTCTCATCGGATAACTCTTAAAATAAAATACATCCTAAAAGTATGTCATTAAAAACGGATTAAAACACGTATAGAAATGAGTGTTTATGGTACGTGCTATTTAAACACAGAGAAAGCAAATAAGGGATGAGTTATGACAGGGATGGTAAGTAAGAGATGAAGGGATGAAGATATTATAACAAGCGCATGTTAAATTATTGATCACATGTACAGGAAGAAGTGTTTTGTTAACATATAATTCTTCTTCTTGTTCTATCTGGTGCTTCCTGTTTATATTTGTATAAGTTAGAGATCACTTGTATAGAATACGTGTACTTTTTTAGTGGCGTATGCTTTCATATTTTGGTTTGATTTTTTCAAATTATCTAAGAGTACAAAATAATTAGGTTCGAACTAAATTGTCAACAAACTAACATATATAAAATTTTTCAATTAATTTAACTGATCAGTACGTGAGAAATCTATACATACTTACATTTTGATAATGCGATTTTGACAACTCCGACAACAGAAAGCATGACTAAATCGACCGAAAACTTTATGCCTACCGTATGTTGACATTCTACTGCATGCACATACATGTCGTCATATGACGAGAAGAGAGAACGAGAGAGAATTTGATTTATCTACTAAATGTTTTAAGTACAAAAGCGATGCCAGAGAGCAGATTAAAATAAATAATTGAAAGACTATAATAATGCAGAGTAAAGGATGAATAATTGTTGATCTCAATAACTTTTGCGACGAAAAATAAAACAAATAAAAACATTTTAGTCGGACAAGGCGGACTATTACATTCTCTACACCATTTCGCTTAATACAATTCTTTCATTTATATTCCTCATGAAATACAAAAAACTATAATTTCTTTTAATGTAAATTTTTATGAGAGTCCAGCTTAAAATTAACAAAATTAATTTTCTTGTCAAATATTTTATGATTTATTTTTCATTTACTTGTAAAGCTTTAATTCTCATGAGAATGATTATATGGTATGAAATCAAAAAAATAGATTTATGTTATTCAAATTAGGATCAGCTAACTTCTTCTATTTATTATTATGAAAAAATTGTCATTATGAAATATTGAATTTTATACCTCTTTGTCATATAACGATTTACTTTTCATAGGAACGATTATATGAAACGGGATTTAAAAAGTTTGCTCATCCGATACGAATTTAAAACATCAGTTTAGTATCCCGAAATAACTAGCCAGTTTTGTTAAGAAATTTTGGAAATTGTAAATATTTTTCAAAACAAATCGTTATATTGGTCCGATTAAATCCATGTTCAATAACGTTCGTCCTTCAAACAATATGCGTTAGTCCACTAAATTTTGTCAAAATATCTTAAAAAATGTAACCTATAGGTTAAGTAATCATTATCTTGATCGACATCAGGGGAGAGGTGGGGGTGGTGGGGGATACACTTAAAGCACTGAATCGATCGATATAATAAAAGATGCGTTTATTTTAAGTTCTACATACATAGGAACAAACTTAATATACTTTGTATACAGTAGAATAGTAATCTATAAAAAGTGATTGTTTTTATCGAGAACGAATAATGCAGTAACTGAGGTTGAAGAACTCAAAGGTAAAGATACAAATAGAATAATTTTGAGCAAATTTTTACCTTGTATGTCCAGGATAAAAAAAAAACTCAGTTTGAAAACTCACAGCATACCTTTTATAGAATGCGTTATCGATATCAATAAGGTACTTCCCACAAAAAAACATAGAACAATAAATACATAGATACCTAGATAGATAGATAAATAGATAGATAGACGAAATGGTTAATTACTTGAAGATTAAGTCCTTTCAAACTACTTGATAAATTGTATTTTTTTCAAAACATAAAAAATTGGAAAATTATTAAATGCGATGTATCGAGTTGGAAGTAGATTAAATGGAAAAATAAAATTTAATTTTGTTAAAAAAAATTTGCGTTCTTTTGTGAAAAATAAAAACGTCAATGAGATCTCGGCTTTTTAATTTTTCCAATAAAAGGCAAACTGAAAAGCAAATAGATATATGGAAGAAAATACAGATGAAGAGATTAACAAAACTAAATTTCGATTAAAATGTCGCACTAAAAAGAAAAGTAATCGAGTTAGTATATCCCCTACTCTATATACGAAAAAGTTAAGTTTAGTTTTATATTTATCGCGACATAATATCTAAAATTGCTTTTCTTTAAATTATAATCTAAACATACTTTCATTTCGAAAAGTGTGTGTTCATCTTTAATTCCTTAAATATCTTTTATATTTGACGTCTGTTTAATCTGAGTTTATATTAAATATCAATATTTTTCTCTACCAAGTATAAGCGAAATTTATAAATTCTATTTCTTAAAATCAAGCCTTTTTGGATGAAAAATGAAATTAAGTCGAACTACTTAAGTAGAAAAATATAATAAGTCACTTTTTATAAATTCTAAATGCAGATATTCTGTAATTGTGTGTATATATATCATAAATTTTCTTAGCTAAGGATAATTATGAGGAATTAAGAGAGTTAGACGAAAATAACAACTCACTCAGTTAAGAATTTTAACAGAAAAGAGGATTTTTTTGTATTTCTTCTCTTTCTCTAACTCTCTCTCTCTCTCTCTCTCTATATATATATATATATACAGCTCTCATTCTCTCTCTTTAATTGCTGTATGATTTTCCAAAGAGAATATTTACTTACTGAGATATAGCCGGAAAGTAAATATTGCTTTTATTGTAATGTTTTGAAGAGAGCTCATAAATCCTACAAGTTGCATAGCAGAAAATATTGCCGGTCTTATTATAAGCAATAAGAAAATACTCTTGTTATGCAAAAACTGCAGAAAATGCGAAATATTAAAATGAGAGAACGAGAGAAAAATTAAGGTAGAATATATTCTAGTGTCGGCTTTAAAACAACCTCTAAACTATTGAGAAAAAGTTCATTCTCGTAAAGGAGTTAATGTAAAGGTTAAGGTGATTATTTGTTTATAATTTTATTCAGACATCTGAGCTGGCATGAGTATACTTATATGAAGCACAATTCTTAATGCAGACCTTGTCTCACTTATGCGACAAAATACATATGCATATAAATATATAAATCGACCATCCAAGCGCCAAGGTATACTAATTAATTAGTTTTGTTTGTAACAAAAAAAAAAAAAAAAAAAAAAATTTTGCTTTTACTTCTGTGGAAAATTTTGTTATTTTTTTTTTTTTTTTTTTTTTTTAAATAATGCAAAGGCTCCGGGTATAAAAAAAAAAAAATACGTATATATGTATATATTTTATATATTGAAGCAAAGCAAAGCAAAGCAAAGCAAAGCAAAGCAAAGCAAAGCAAAGC
>KK351087.1:349123-367674 GCA_000671755.1 Glossina brevipalpis
TTTGTAAAAAAAAAAAAAAAAAAAAAAATCCTATATATATTTTTTTTTTTTTTTTTTTTTTTTTTTTTTTTTTTTTTTTTTGAGGAGTAGGTTGTTTGTTTTGATTCACCTGTAGCACGATATTTATTAGATTATTGAGCTGTTTCCGGGTCATAAATATAAATTTAAATTCCATCGCCAGTAATGACACGTTTTAAATTATTACGACTCATAGAAACCATTTCTCTTGACACTTCAAAACGTGAGCCGTTGTTTTTCAGATAAATTTAAAAAAACTTTTGGAACAAGAAGAGAAGATACGAGGGATAAGCCAAAAACATCTATTAAAATTGTCTTTGGATATACCAGCAATTGCTAGAACGTTTCCTTGAGTCAGTCAACCATTGAAAAGTACGAGCTGTTTGATTTTATTGATGTTACCATTAATGATTGAGAGCCCTCCTGAACGAGATTCGTCTTCCACTACCAATTCGTCTTCGACTACCCGTTCGTCTTCGACTACCCGTTCGTCTTCGACTACCAGTTCGTCTTCGACTACCCGTTCGTCTTCGACTACCCATTTGTCTTCCATGACTCCCATCAAATGATTTTTACCACTTAAAATCTTCTGATATTTATAAACATTTATCACCGCAACATTTTTGTAACAATTTTGGTGCATCTATTAGAACAAGAAATCGAATTCTTTTTCGATGATCTAATCAATTGATTTTTTAATATTTAAAAATTGATGACCAAAAAATTATTTAAATAAAAAAAAAAATCGTTGCTATTACTAACCTAACAGGGCACGTATCTCGAAATTTATGTCAGTTGTTCACAACACTCTTAATTGCCTACAGAAAAACATCGATATTATATGGGTGTTTAAAAACAAAATACAGTCTCGTTATTTCTTGTCCACAGTAGTATACGTAATCACAATCTACTATCATAGTAATGGTAAAACGTTAAAAAATTCAAGACAACAACATATTAATTAATGCCACTAAACTATAATAATAAAATAAGAAGGAAAAAATCAGTAATTTGATGTAAATATTTCTTCTATATTTGCAATAATAAAAGAATCGTTGCAATAACAAAAATAATGAATTTCCTAATGTGCATTCTTATTTAATAATATTACATTTATGTATACATTTCAGCTAATGTATGTACCCAAAAATTTCAAGTAAATATAGTTTTCAAGTAATATTGTTTAAAATATTTTTTATAAATGTTTGTGTTTGAATAAATATATTTAATATTGCGATTATTTTATTTAATTCACAAATAAAACTAATCTTTAATTAAAATAAAAACGCATTTATGACCCAATTCGGATTACTTTCATTATATATGAAAATACTCTCTTCATTTATTCAACTCTTGTTTAATGTTTAAATTTTAATTTATATATAAATGTTATTTTAAACAATATATTATATTAATATTTAATAGTCATATAGCGATGATTTCAAAGTAAGCGGAAAATAATTACATTTTAATTTGGAGTTAAAAATTTTTGAATAAAGATTTCTCCTATAACCGTATTATTATTTAAATGAAAATTAATAACGCTAATCATTTAAAAAAAAATTGTTATTAACGCTATTATCACGATTTAATTTTATTAAATGCGTCATATTAAAATGTAGCAATAATAGTGTTTTTACTTGCTCTCTCTAATGCTGATAAGATTAGGTATAATAAGTAAAAACATTACAGTCGGGGAAACGGGGTACCATTAAATACTCTACATAGCTTTCCTTAATACTTCATACTTCATTTACTTTCATGAGAAAACATCAAACAAATTTTTTTTTGATTTCCATTTAAGGATAGGTTTGCTTTTCATTGGACATCTTAGCAAATTTAATGTTTCTGTCAAATTAAAAAAAAATGGAGCTTACCATACTAAGTTTAGTAAAATTAATTTTTATTTCAAATTATGTCACAATTAGAGACTCATTTGCATTGCAAAATATTAAAAATTAAACACTTTTACTATAAATTGAATATGGTTCAAAAAAAAATGGCCACATTCGATTCAGATTTTTTTTAGATTTATTTCATATATCAAATTGCTAGTTTGAATTGATTTTTGTTAAGAAATATTTACAATTTTTTTTAATATGAAGACTATTACCAAATTGGGCGTTGTATGCGAAGTGGTCGTAATAATGATACGATCGAGTTCATTTTTCAAAAATTGATTTTAAATCACATCAAATCACATCAAAAGGTCGTAATAGTGATACGATCGAGTTTATTTTCAAAAATTGATTCTAAATCAATCGGTATAATAAAATACGAATCTATTGTAAGTTCTTCTTGTAAGTCTTACATACGTATGCAGAAACTAAATATACTCTCTAGCAAAAGTAATGTAGAGTATAAAAATGAATAATGATCCGCGTTTTTATTCGAAAGAATTGACACGTACATGAGTTCCAATGCATTCTATTCTATGATTGATACGCTGTCTATAGCAACAAAAATACACAAACATATTTTGCTCTTTTCTGTAAGCGTCTTATACGACCTTGACCATCACAATTTTTGTGATGCTTTCTTTTGAGTAAATGCACACATTATACATGTACACGTGCGTGTTTTTTTATTAAATTATATATATATATATATATATATATATGTATACATATATATATGTATATATATATATATATATTTATTAAATGTTTCTGTGCATTTCACAATACACTTACATCCATACACAAGTCTGTATGGGCATAGCCATGGTCACATAAGTAGCATAAATTTGAAACAAAAACTGTAATAAAAATCTAATTATTTTTACTCGAATCAAGAACCTTTCAACTCTTATTAAAAAATGTTATTGTTAATTAATAACATTGTTTAGTAATTCCTTGAAAAAAATATTTTATTAGTATAAATTTTAAATTTTTTTTATTTTCGCAGTGAAGAGTGCTATTATTTCGTATATAATAATAATAAGATATTGTTGGGAAAAAAATCGGAGTAGAAAAATTACAGGCAGTAATGCTGCTTGATAGTAATAACTGATCCAATGAGATAGATAGGGCTATTAAACGTGCTTATATTCTCAGGTCTGAGAGATAAATTAAATTTTTATAAAAAAATATAATTATTATAGTACACTAAGCCTGATCATTAAACGTCTTACGACAGTTTGTCGAATAGAATTTCTCATTGACTTTCAAACGACAAAAAGTTATAAATACATTACAAATATATTACGATGCTGCCATAAAAATAGATCGATGTAATCCACATTTGGTTGCAGTTAATTTTTATGTCAAATTACTACTGTGGACCAATCTTCATCATGAAATATTAAAAATCAGATCCTTTTGTCATACAAAGACTTATTTTTCATGAGAATCCTTATATAGGATTATGTTTAGAAAATAGTTCTACTTGGTTCAAATTTGGTACAGCTAATTTTTATAACAAATTAGCATTAGGGAATCATTTTCATCATTATATATTAAAAATTAGACTTTTCTACCGTATAAAAGATTGTTTTTCAATAAGAAAGATTATATGGGAAGAGGTTCCAAAAATGATTCCATCCGATTCAAATTTTTTTAATTTATTTTATGTACTAAACTACTAGTTTCTTTCGACTTTTGTTATATAAAGGCCCTATTGTTCATCTTTGCGCGATAGCACTTGAGTACACCAAATTTCGTCAAAGTATCATAAACATTGTGACCTATAGCTTGAACAGTCTTCAGACAAGCAGACAAATAGACTTAAATCGATTCAAAAAATGATGCTGAACTTATAATTATAATAATAGATGGGTCTGTCTTAAGTCCTTTTGGATGTTATCTATATTCTAGCAACCTTACCTTATACCTTATATCATGGATGATATAAAGTATAAAGAGTTAAAATAATTTAAATTTGAAATATAAAATTATACAAATAGTTTTTAAATTTGAAATATATAGATTTTATTTTTTTCTACCTTTTTTCGTTTTGTTATAATTTATTTCCCAACTTTTAGGAGATAAACGCGGTCCAATTATAGTTACTGCTGAATGAATAGTCTAGTCAACCGAACAGTTTTTATTTTGTATTTCTCGCCTTTGATTGATTTAGTTTAGGGATTCCTACAGACATAGACTTAGTTAGAGTCTTTCATTGGCGAGAGTGTTCTCTGCTTTTATGGAGATAACGGAAAGAAATTATCATATCATCTGTATTGAACACATTTGGGACATTTGTCTACAATTTCCTTTTTTTGTATTATGATCATTTTGTTTACAGTTTAAAGGAAACTTTGTAAATTTTACTTGAACATCAATGATTTGAGAAGATACGATACTCAATCTAAGTACCTTTAACTTTTTTATATTTCATGTCATCTGCAGACATGTTCGAAACGACTTACTACAAGCACAACAAATTGAGAATTAATATCTTATACTTCTGTAATGACCTCTGTTAAATTACATACGAGAAAATGTACTGCTACTTTACAATACGCGACTATAGTTCATAGTATGAGAAATTGGAGATCATTTCCTACTCAAAATGAACAATTTTGATTCCCATCTAAAGTATTATTAAACTACGTAAGGCAATGATTTAATAAAATATTACTGCGTTTCAAATGTATACACGTTACAAAGCTACAGATATTTCAAAAACTTTTCACTTTCAGTTAGAATTAAATGCAATAAATATATTTTTCGCTTTTTGTTTTCTAGTTTATTTTGATGTATTTTTTTTGTTGTTCCTCAGTTAAAAAAAAAAGTGTACAAGGTCGCTGTTTGATTTCCGTATTCAGATTATTTTTCAACTTTCCGTTTTTTTTTTTTCTCTCTCTCGATTACCTTTCTCTACTTTCCAATTAGCGTGTTGTCGTCTAGCTTTCTCATTAAAAAAAATAAAAATAAAAACAATGAGAAAAACTAGATGTCATTTTTTCTCATGGCTCGAGCTGATTTTTTAATACCCATCAATGAAGTAATATTAGCAATTTTTTGGATAAAAAAAATTCACGGCCCATGTCAAACACTGATATGGTGATAAGCTTAAGTCGCAAAAGTTAGTATAAAATGAATGGAAAACTTTTAAGGTACGTTTGCTTAGCCGCGATAAACACGGTCACGGTAGCGAAAAAAAACAACAAAAATTGTTTTGAAAATATGTTGAATATTCGTTTGTAACTTTTTCTAAAATTAATTTGTGGAACGCATATATCATATACATATAGATCTGGAGTGATCTGTAGAGAATTTATTTTATTCTAATATGTGATCGTTTGCTAGAATAACCCCCCCAAAGGGAAAGATTTTAATTAAACAATCATTTTAATAAACACTTGCGTTTGCCATATTTGTGTTTGTTTTGTAGAAGCGCTTGCAAGAGAGAGAGTGAATTTATGAATCAAATCGAAATGTAGGTAAAATAGATGCTTAAATTGCTGTTTGATGAGAAAAAGAAGAAAAATGCATAATTGCTTATTACGAGCATACGACATGTTCGTAGTGTTTTAGGAGATTTGACATTACGACAATATGCAGTTGCTCAATGTAATTTCAAATAAGGAAATGTATTATTAATTTTTGTATTAAAAAAAAAAAAAATTTAAGAAAATGAAACACGCATTTGTCACTCAATCTATATTGGTATTTACAAATTTTAAGCTTATTTGTTACAGACATTATAGTTAGGAACGTGTAGTAGATGCTTTCCACATGACACCGGTCGTCAACATCAAAATAGTAGTACCGGACAGACCTAGTAAAAGCAGCATTCCTAGTGTCTATCCTTAGATTATTTCTTCTTTTCTTTCTGACTATCTATGGGGTAGGCGGAAGGTGGAGGGGCGGTCTTTTCACAAGCATACTACTCCAATCGCTTAGATGGCAAATTGCTTCGTGGGCCGCAAGATGTAAATGATATTCTATTGCCTTTTATTTTCACTGATCTAAGCTATTGTGTGTCAAACCTATAATTAATTGTTCTTTTCGTACTTTTTTTGTTACATATCCACAATTTCTATTACTCTCACCATTCCTATGTAGGAATGTCAATTTAATAAATGAAATAATTACTAGAATTTTGATCTGTCAAGCTCAAAGCTCATTATTTAGACAAATAATTATGTTTTAAATGAAGAGATTAAATAAGAGATCAAATGGGGTTCGTTCAACGAGTTCGATTTTCAGGTACTGAAGACAATTTTCTTCAAAAATGTAAAAAGTTTCTAATTAGTCTTCTAGACCTTCAAAAAAAAAAAACCCATTTTTAAATGTTACAAAACTTTTGAAGAAATTAAATTACCACCCGCCCTTGAATATAAAACAAAATTATATAAACTTTATGTGAGTAAGTATTGCGATGAGTGCGTCTGTGTCTGACGGTGTACTTGTTTGACTATTTACATTACTGTTATCAACAAATGTTTTAGCACGTAATACACGAGTAGTACATTTAGTTGTGTGTGCTCTAAATTTCATTTATTCTCATGAACAGAGTATGGAAGCAAAAGCAAAAAAAAAAAAAAAAAAAAAATTACACTCGGGCAAGGTCGAATTTTCAATACCTTACATCAATTTGTCTAATGCAAATTCTTGACTTATTTTCCTGATAAAATAGGAAAAAAAATTATATATCTTGTTATCACGTAAAGGTATCTATTTCATGGGAACCCTTATATTGGCCCTGTAAAGGAATATTTCAGAGTGTTAGCACGAGGTAACACAAGGTAACTCTAAAGTAAAGATTATTTTAGCTGTCAAAAGTCTTGCAAAATAGATTTTTGATGTTTTACACGATTACTAAAAAAATACTTTCATATGCATAGGGACCCACCACGTGAACAGATGTGATTCAAATTGAAGGAAATTAGTTTTCTTATCAAAAATAGTATTACTCCTCACCTATTTTCACCATAAAGCATTAAAAATTACTCTTCGCTGCTATATAAATGAATGGGAATTTGCACATGAATCCTAAAAAAATAGTTACGTAGATATGGTTCAAATTTGATACCATCAAATTCTTACGTCAAATAACAGTTGTGACCTATGGCGTTAAAATTTTTCACATCAATTTTCATAGTATTTTGAAGTTTTTTTGTAAAGAAATTTTGGAGAGCTTGCAAATTTTTTTCATATAAAGACTTTTTTTAGACTAAGACCGGGGGCATAGTAGGGGGAATTGTTGTGTAAATTTTATTATTTTGAAGTTTTTTTGTAAAGAAATTTTGGAGAGCTTGTAAATTTTTTTCATATAGAGACTTTTTTTAGACTAAGACCGGGGGAATAGTAGGCGGAATTGTTGTGTAAATTTTTCGATTTAATCCATTTTTAGTAGTATTCGTTTTAAGCTAAAACATGTTAGTGTACCGAATTTTATTAAAATATTTTAAAAATTATGATCTATGCGGAGGTGAGTAGACAGACGGACAAACGGACAGACAAGTTTAAATTGATTCAGAAAAGAATTCCGAAACGATCGTTTTAAAAAAAAAAAAAGGGAATCTATTATAATTTCTTCTGGATCTTATATACATCCTCATACACTTGATATACCTTCTACCCTGTATAGTATATAATGTGTGTATAATGAACGACAGAGATATATTCATGTATAGAAAATCAATCATATTTTTAAGTGAGGAAATTTTTATGTGCATTTATACATATTTCAATCGGTTTTCATTTTTTTTTTTTTTTTTTTTGTAATTTTCTTTTCAAATCACTTGTTTTTATAAAAAATGTTGGCAACCTGCCCAGTGTGTTGCATATTTATATCGTGCGGACAGACTGACAAGTATATATATATGTTTAACTAAAGTACGTCAATAGCAATGACCTTAACACAAAGGAAATAAAACTTGTAAGAAATTTATGTACATCCACCTTAAAGTGGGATCCTAAAGAATCGTTCATCCAAGCAAGTAAATAATAGAAATTTACTTTTTTTTATTTACTGCGAATGAGTCAATTTGTTCTCTAACACATTAAAATGTTTCTGGTAAATATTTACTTCGAATCTTTCCAGTGTAAACGAAATTTTCTTTTAATAATATTATATATATTTCTTTCTCTTTTTAGATTTTTTCGCTTTTATGCATGAACTGCGGTATATAGAATACGGTTAGAAGAATACAAGACCCGTATTGTCCCTGAATCCGGTAACAATTAGCGGATAGATTTTAATAAATGTCACGTTTGTATTATACCATACGTCACTTGTTGCACAAGAGTATATTAAGTTTGTCTCGATGTATGTAACAATCAGAAATACTTAAGGTAGATCCAGCCTTTATTATACACATTGATTAACAATCATTTTCTTACGCCATTTAAAATTCTTTATCTGTCTGTCCGTCTGTCAGTCTGATGGTTGTACTTTTATATTGAATGTACAGATCGCTAATTGCGCGTATTTGGCACACTGACGTATTTCGATTGGATCGGACCATTTTTGCTAGCACTTGTCATAAATAACTGCGTTTAAAAAAAGCTGTCATGTGAAAAAAAAGAAAACTTTTTTTAATTGATTCGATCCATATTTTTTGAACTCCGCCCAATAGAAATGTTCGTATAAAAAAAAAAAAATAAGAATTTTTCACGACAATCATGAAGAGTAGTAATAAGTTCTTGACAAGAAAATTAATTCAAATCAAATTAAGACCATATAGTCTCAAGTTTGTGGGCCGGCCCTTACGCATAAGAGTTCCGATCAAAAGTAAGCATTTAGTTGGTAAACGAGTTATGATTTTTAGTATTTGAATACCAAAATAAAATGTGCAAATGTGCAAAATGTTGCGAAAAGTTTTTTTAGAGTATTTAATGGTCGACCTTGACCGATTGTAATATTTTTAAGTGTTTCTTTTTTATATATGGTTCGCATTTTATAAAAATTTTATTATGTCTCCGAATTCTCATTTTGGGCGTTACAAATAGATTAAAATTATTAATATACTAGATTTCTTTGGTTTTCTTAATTATTTCTAAAGAAAATAAGGAAATTGAAAATAAAAACATTTTAATGTTTTAGTTAACTTGCTAGAGGACTAAAATGAGAAACGTGCAAGCAAAACTCATTAAATTTACAAAGAAAATTAGATCTTTGTATGCAAATAGTTGATGACGGTTTTATAAATTTGATGATATGAACAGTTCGAATATATGGAAACTTTTCACTTTTCATTAAAATCATTTGAAAAATCCATTTGTAATCCATTTAAAACAAAAAGGACAGGAATTTTCACAATTTTCGAAAAACTGAGGATCTTACGCTTTAAAAATGATAAATAAACAATTAAATAATTAAGCGCTAAAAAGTCTCAATTACTATTACTTAATGTTAGCACAACGTCTTAAGTATA
Source organism: Glossina brevipalpis (assembly GCA_000671755.1). NCBI lineage: Eukaryota > Metazoa > Arthropoda > Insecta > Diptera > Glossinidae > Glossina > Glossina brevipalpis. The sequence goes on from KK351087.1 coordinate 358,470, forward strand.
CCTTACATACGATTTCGATCTCGTAAGCGGCTGTTTCACGTGTAATTTCAATGCTTGTCATATCAATTACTAACAGATACCCAAGTTGCCCATTCATTTGTAATAACCAAAAAAAAATCCACGAAAACTCGGGAGAGGACGATTGTTCCTGTTTGTCCATTCGACTTATGCCTTATGTGTGCTATTTTTGAGTCTACAAGTGTTCGAAATGTTTATGAAAATCCTACAAAACGTATATATTATATATTCTTGATCGATGTAAGATCTTTAGTCGGCTAGACTTACCTGCGCAACCATCATCTTTCCGTTCGTTTGTTGTCACAATTGTCACAATTGCAGAAATAAAAGTAAAACGTTAAAACTTGTCATATGTTATATATATTTACTTGGAAACTTTTGTTTATTTTACTTTGAGGATTACAAGATTTCAACAAAAAAAAAGACAGCCGAACATATTAATTGGACAATTGAAATTGAACACAATGGAAAAACTCATAACAACACAATAGCGTCGTGAATTTATATATGCAAGTTAAAAAACGGCTGAGCTACAACACTTAATATATATTTGTCTGATCTTAAACTGTTGGAATTGAGTTCACTTCTTTATAATTCTTTCAATAGTAATTATCTTTAACTGGGATTGCGCTTATAAATCAGGATCTCATTTAGTTGTTCTTAAGCGTGAGCAAAACATGCAAAAATAATTATAATAAATAAACCGGTGACCTTGGAAACTAAAAAAAAAAAAAAAAAAAAAAAAAAAAAAAAAAAAAATCAGAATTTTTACGATATTACCTTAACACATCTATTTGATACGGCTAAGGCAAATCCCTCGCTAAGTTTTGAGATATTTTAAGAAAAAATCTAATACACTTTTGTCTTTTGTGTCAAGCATATAACGCCTTATTTTGAGAAAAATTGGCAATTTTTAAAATTCCGCAATAAATATAGCTGATTGACAGCATGCCATCATCGAAAATTTGGATTATACGGACTCATTTTTTTGCACCCCCTCTCATATAGTCATTCCTACGAAATGTAAGTGATAAGAGGACTAATTTTTAATATTTTGCGATGAAAACGGTCCATAAGATTAAGTTGACATAGAAGTTGATTGTATCAAATTTGGATTATGTCAGCCCCTTTTTTGGTTCCCATACAATATAAAGATTCCTATGAAATTTAAAGACTTTATATGAGATAATAGAGACTAATTTTTAGCACTTTATAAAGAAAATAGTATGCGCTATCTATGTTTAAATGACTGTCTATAATAATAGCTATGAATTAAGTAAATTTTCATTTTATATTTAAAATGTTAATTATTTCTCTTTAAAACAGGGAAATCGTTAATGATTTATTTCTAAAAGTTTGTGAGTCGGTGTAAAAAAGAAAGAACAGTAAAGTGAAATGCGTTGCGTTGCTTTTCTTATTTATTACTATGACTTTGAACATAAGCTTAAAAATAAAAAGTTTTCTCTTCATTGTTTAAACAATGTTGCAGTTTTTTCTTTTTTTTAATGGCTCGTTAATAATGAATTTAAATCAATTGTTGACATTGTAATCATAGCCATGGTCTGTCAATCCTTTGGTCATACTTCTAATCAATGGATGGAGACCCTGAACACGAACTTGTCAATGTTAAATTTATCTAAGACCTTGTGTGTTCATCCAAAATAGAAATAAAAAATTTTAAGCATTTCCATGCCTTTTACACCTTCATTAACATCACGATTGCATACTCTCTTAAATAATTGTTTGGGCAGTTGAATAACAGAGAAGAGATTGCTATGAATATAAATAAATAAATAAATATATATAAGAGAAAGAGAGGGAGAGAGATTCTAAAATAATTTTAAACAGTTTGCTCGTTTTGATTAAGCATTGTTGGGAGGAGGGGGAGGGGGGAGACAACTTGTGCACGTTTAATGACTGACATTGAACGTGAAACTTTGCTTTGCCTGGCCTTACGGTACACAATAGATGACATTGATTATTATGCCTGCCTACGATGCCTACGGTTATGTAGGCGCATATATAAACAGACGAAAAGATGTACACTCTCTTCCGTTTTCTTAATCTCTTTCTCTTTTGTTCTCTGTAACTCATTTTGTCTCTTCTCTCTTCTCTTACCATTTGTATTGTATTTAGCGATTTTATTTTTACATCTTAAACGAGCTTTTTTTTTTTTTTTACATTTCAGGCTTAGTGTTACTGGCTTCTCAATTTTTTGTAATTTCTTTACCGGCTCTTAGTTTCTTTCAATATACAAATATTTGAAGGCTAGGTCATGGTCAAAGTCAAGATAAATACAAAAATTTTTGTATATAATGCATTCGTTTTTGTATGACTTACACTGTCAACTAAAGTTGTGAATCTTATCAAGGGCTTTGGTTTTTATTAAGGGTCAAACAACATTGCGAACATCGTGTCTTTTATCGATGATAAGCGAAAAGCAACTTCAGATTTTTTAACATTTTTCTTCAAAATGTTGTTTATTTTAATTAAGTGCTGGTAAACTTTATCGATCATGCGCCATTTGTGTGTGTGTGTGTGTGTGTGTGTATTGCAATAACTAGGCCTTCTAAATTTTTTAGTTAACTTGTTCCCACAATTGTCCTTGATTATAAATCGAATTTTTTTTTTGTCTATTTCATGGAAGACAACTGGAGGTAAATATCGAAAAAGAATGACCAAAAAGGAACTTGAAATGAAATTAGACGAAAAAAAAATGTAAAACATTAGCAAAATTTAATATATTAGTTTGGGGAAAAAGAAATCCATTATTTTCCAATTCGAAATGTTAAATAAAGTCCTGAAGTTCATATAAGATTGGATGGATTTCTTTTTCCCCAAACTAATATATGTATCTTATGGAAAATTTTAGATAATCACATGTATACATCATTATTTTGAAACTGTTTTAAAACACAAAATATATATAAAAGCAAAGAAGTTCCGAGTCGACAGATTGCTAAAGATATTGACAAAATATCACAAAATATTATTAAATTGGATGCATAATTTTTTCAAATGTTCAAAATTATTTTTTCCAAATAACGCAATTTGGCGAATATTTAAAATTATTTGCAAAGAAGATCATTTAATTGTCTCTCGAATATCATAAAGTTGGTTGGTTGATTATTTGAGTGTTACAAAAGGATTCATGAAATTAGGATGTTCCCTGTTTTTACTTATGTGTGTTAAACGAGAGCAAAACAAAAACAACATCGTTATCATCATTAAAATTATATGCAAAACATACACATTTGCACAAACATATAAATGAACCTATATATACATAAAACTGAGACCTTGAACTTTACACAATACAAGCTGAGAGGGGGAAAAAACTTAAAAAAAAAAAAAAAAAAAAAAAAAAAAAAAAAAAAAAAAAAAAAAAAAAAAAAAAAAAAAAAAATAAAAAAAAAAAAAGGGCAAAAACAAAATTTTTTCCTTTGTTTTTTTTTTTTTTTTTTTTTTTTTTTTAGTTGAAATAAGAAATATTTTCAAAAAAGTTATAGTATATAGTAGCGTTGAAGTAAATGTCCGTTAAGAATAAGTAACTTTCTTTATATATATGTATGGATCTATGGATCCGGTCATTAAACTTACTTCCGAGACATAGCAAAAAAAATCATTCATAATGTACGTTACGGTATGCATACATACGATATTTCGATAGAACTTGATAGCAGCTTATAGGTAATTGTGTTTATCTATGAGATTCCTCGATAATCGTGAATAAGAACTATTTAACTAATGTTTTAACTTACCCTAATCGATAGCGTTAAGGAACAACTATGAAGTACATTTCATCTTAATTTTATTAAACGGAGAGACACAGATATTCATGGCTAAATTGATATCGTTGTTCATGCTGATCATATACGCGGCGGAGTCTCGAATGCGTATTTCTTTTATTTTACTGTCGTTTAGAAAAAAGCTATTGAGACCAGTCGTCGCAATGGCTGCAGACAAGAACGAATTTTAAGCACTCACCCAAATGCCATTTATTAGATATTCAAAAAAAAAAAGAAAATCCTTTAATCAATAATAGTTCAACGTAATCCAACATAGTTTCTGCGTTAATTCAAATAAATTTGTTATAATTCGAACGAGAATTCCCGGGTGATACGAAATATGCATAATTGTTGGGATCATGTGAGATTGTCTTATTTTTGTGTCACAAACTTAGTAAAAAACCTGTAAGCTTTCATATAATGCGTAGTGAACTACATAATAACAAACAAGTCGACAAGGCCGACTATTAAATACTCTACATTATTTCGTTTAATACAATTCTTTATTTGTTTTCTTCATGAAAAAAAAAAAAAAAATAATAATAATTTCGTCTTAACTCCATGTGAAGGCATACTTCTCAACGTGTGGTGATGCGATCCAAATTTAGCAAAATTAATTTTCTTAGCAAAGATCTTATTATTCATCATTTATTTTCGTTATCAGGTAATAAAAATTAGTTTTTGTTACCATGTAAAGACTTACTTTTTCATAAGAACCCTTATTTGGTGTATGGCCCAAAATATGGACCGACGTAAACTATATTTGATACAGATTATTTTTATAACAAACAGCTGTTGTGGACCAGTTTTCATTACAAAATATTCTATATTACCCCTCCTCTTTGCCTCTCGCTTACTTTTCGTAGGAACGGTTATATGGGAAGAAGTTCAAAAAATTAGTCCATTCGATACAAATTTTTTACATCAATTTAATACATCGAAATGGCATTACTGAGCGTTATATAGAAAAACTGTTGTAGAAATAGTGCAATCAAAACCATTTCCAATAGACTTCGATTGGTCTTCGACCGAAACACATTAATGGATCAAATTTCGTCAGAAATTTATGTTGAACACATAGCTAACTTTATGTTGAACACAAAATTATATGGAGAGAAGCATAAGATAAACACACACACACACAGATAGACAAGGCAAGCACGATTAAGTCAATAATTCTGAATCGATCGGTATAATAAAAGATATCTTTTATCATAAAACAAATCTTAAGAGTTTCTGAATTGTTACATACTTCCGCATAAATTTAATATTCTGTTTACCAAAAGTGTGGAAAGGTATAAGAAGAAAAATGAATCAAGAGTAGACGCAAAAAATGTACCAAAGCAAAAAAGACAAATTAAAGAGAAACAATAAAATAAATCAGAAATGTGTGGATATACACCACTTATATACAAGGCGGCTGGCAAAGGATAAGACTAGAACATGCTGTACAAGAAACAATAACACCAACAACCAACATAAGCTTTTTAACGGCAAACAAAGTGCACAAAATAAAACTCAGAGAATTAGGGCAGAAGTTAATTTACTGTTTCACTCAAACAATGAGACCCTTTATCATCGATGCGTGTCTGGCTGTTTATATATATACGTATGTATTGGATGATGTTAATGAACTCTGCATTAAAAGTATGAATGATCTTCGTTCGCTATTTTTATTCACTTTGGCGTAGCCTATCGTTCGGTCTTGCCTGAAAAAACAAAGCAGCAAACCTACGTCTGCTTAAGCCGAATTTCAGATTATTTTTATTATTATTTTTGTCCGCGACTTCTATAAAAGCGCTGCGTATAACAGTCATATAACAAATATATAATATTTATCCATATATACATACATATATGTTTAAAAAAAATTTCGTTTAAATTTTTAGTAGAACAATTCTAATATGTCTTAATATAAAGAGAGAAATATTAACAAGTCTATCTATGCTCGCAAATATCGCAAATATATATATATATATATATATATAAATTGTCATATGAGTAAAGAGGTATACTGTTACGTCCGTACGTAAATAGAAGTTATTATAGAATATCGATAAATGTTCGAATGAAAGGACTAAGATATAATCATTCGTAATTTCATAAAATCGAAGTCTCAGGCTATACGTCTCAAACTGATTAACCAATCGATTAACTTTTTCCAATGATGGTTACTTACATCGCTGTCTGGTTGCTTTGTTGCATGGTTTGCTACCGTGATACCTACAAAGGGTTTAGCATGCTTTTCTTTCTGTCTTAGTTTTGTGATTCATTTTGTACGGCATACGAACTTATTATATAAAACGCTCGTATAAATATATATTTCATTATTGTCGTGCTATTGCAATAAGAGGGATCTGAGATTTCTGGCTTTATATGCGTTTATTAAACACACAGTTGGAATTTTTCTTATTATATATGATTTCGCACTGAGCCAGCAAAGACCTTGATATAGTCAACGACTTTTTAGCAAAAAAAAAAAAAAAAAAAAAAAAAAAAAGATTAAACCTAAATGAGACTCTGCATCACCGCAACGACGTGGACTACTCGATTTAAAAAGCAAATATGAAATAAATGCTTCTCGTCATGGTATAATGAATATTTTATTGTTGAAATTACTTTTCAGAGAGTCAAGAAAACCCCAAACATATGTTTGTATAAACGTATTTTAAAAATTCCTTACACCTACCACATAGAGACTGCATCGATAAATATTTGCATAATGCACACAACCGATGGATATATTACTTATAGTATTGTGACTATATGTCTATCTGTTCCAATCGGATTTATGATGGTTTGAGGCTGATTGCAGCTTTTGCAAACGACATTAGACTAGTTTTAGACCCGCGTTATTATTATATTAGTCCAATGAGGTTAGGTTCCCCCTTATTAAAAATAATGTTTCAACAATAATTGAAAATAAATATAATGAAAATAAAATTACTTTTAATTAATAATTAAATAGTAAAAAAATCTGCAGAAATTAAAATAGAAAATAATTAAGTGAGAAAAAAAAGAAAGTATATATATCTCTGGATTAAATGTACATTCAGGAGCATCCAGGAACTAAAAAGCTGGAAATCTTCTATCAGACCGTCGCCAGTGGTCTAATGAAACCTAAATATTTCGATAATAAAAGAAATGCACTTTCAACGGGACAGATCGAATTACATTACAAGTAAAATTTAAATTACAACGTAGAACGGGAAATAGGTCATAAAATTCACAATTGCGTAAAAAACTAACAAAAATTCAATTTGATTCAAATTCAAACTCAACTCAAATTCAATTCAAAATCAATTCAAATTAAGTTCAAATTAATTTTAAATTCAGTTCAAATTTAATTCAAGTTTAATTCAAATTTAATTCAAGTTCAATCCAAATTCAATTCTCCTTCAATTCAAATTTAGTTCGAATTCGACTGAAATTCAATTCAAATTCAATTCTCCTTCAATTCAAATTTAGTTGGAATTCGACTGAAATTCAATTCAAATTCAATTTAAATTCAATTTAAATTCAACTCAAATTCAACTCAAATTCAATTTAAATTCAATTCAAATTTAGTTCGAATTCGACTGAAATTCAATTCAAATTCAATTTAAATTCAACTCAAATTCAGTTCGAATTCGCTTCAAATTCAATTCAATTTCAATTTAAATTCAACTCAAATTCAATTCTCCTTCAATTCGAATTCAATTTAAATTTAGTTCCAATTCGATTCAAATTTAATTCAAATTCAATTCAAAAATTCAACTCAAATTCAATTCAAATTTAATGCAAATTTAAAAGGACAAAAAATATTCAATTTGGTAATTATATTGCTAAACAAAGTTTAGTAACCAAGCCTACAGTGGAAGTAATTCGCAAATGAATTCACGATAGTCACGATACTGAAATAATTCCAAAAAAAAGGTGTATACTTGCGCTACTATTCTACGGCTTGTAACAAAAATTGATATGAAATATGGTATAAATATTTATCTGAATTATGCAAATAAGTTTTTAAGATAAAAATGATGCTAATTGACGCAATCACAAGCAAGTAGGTAGGAAACATTTTTTTATCATGAATTGTTTGTATATGCAAGATCTATTCTAAAGTGAATAAAGCTCCTTAGTTTTAAATTAAAGGTTTATTTGGAATATTCAGTACAAGCATACTACAAAGAAAAATATAAAAAAAATTTTAATGAAATCATATTAAACATTAAAAATATTGTTTTGTGTATATAAGCTTCTGTGGAGCACTTATAAGGAATTTATATTAATAGTAAAGACAAATATTTTGATCCGCTTGACATTGTTTGTATACTGCCACCTACACTTAAAATCAGGGAAATAAATACGCGTTATAATAATAATAGTAGCGACCAATATGCATAAAAATTGCAAAATAACTAACTAAACTCAGGAAAAAGGAAGAAAGAGTAACAATAGAGTGTTTTATTGCTTAGAGGGGGAAAAAAAAGCAACAATAACACTAACCCACTTGTTACCGTAACATCTACACACGACGGCGTGTGTGTTTCGACTGCCATTGACTATAGCACGTTTGTTACAAACAAGCAAACTATTCAACAGATTATAACCGATTATCAAAGACAGGTAGGAAACGCAAACGTAAACGCCTGCGACGAATTGTTGTCTGGCTGGCATCAATACACATTTACATGGAAGCGCGTCTACCTCTCACGGAGACATACTTATACAAACACACATCCATTTTTACAAATTAAAAATAAAATTATATTTACGAAAATTAATTAAATTTTTTTCTCCTTCATAGTAAAAAAAAAAAAAAGAAAGAAAAAAAATAAGCTTTAAATGCATCTCTAGTTAGGAATTTGAATAACTCATAAATCAATTTCATTGATGTGTGTGCACCTAATTGCTCGTACTCTTCTTCCCATTTTTTTTTCTCCATGTGTATGTGTTACTCTCTGTCTGCCTACGTTGTCGCTCAGTGGAGTGTTTTTTTTTTTTTTTTTTTACAACTACGTCGTTGTTGTATTTTTCTCTTTTTTATTTTTTTGTTTTATTTTATTTCATTACAAGGTCGTTTACTTTTCCGTAATTGTTTGCTTTTTAGTTTTTGTTGTAATTGTTGATGGAATATTTACTGTTATTTTTTAAAACAGGTTCACAAGTATGACTGCATTGCATTAGACATGGTTATCTACAACATAAGAAGGTACGCACACATAAATACATGCACGCAATCGCATATACATATATAAATGCCGTGTTGTTCAGAATCAATAATAAGTATAATAAACCTATTTATATTAATGGCAAGACGGGGACGGTAGGCGCAGACAGCCAACAAAAATCACTTGTAATTGTATTCTAAAATCATGACTTCATTTATTTAAATAACAGAATAATAGAAATAATGA
>KK351087.1:375961-401760 GCA_000671755.1 Glossina brevipalpis
GTTTTTTGGAACGTCGAGATCAGAAAAATGCTTTCTTGATTTAGGCAAGTGATTCGTTGGCTTGAATATGTTCGCTTCATCTTTTTAGTGAATTGAAATAGATCAAGTTTGAAAATAATTTTAAAAAAACCTTTAGTTAGTTTGGTAACGATATACCTCAGGTAGATTTATCTGCATCATTCAAATAACAACAACGAAACTGACAAAGAGTACAAAATTTTGGCTGAGATTTCCTTATCCTATAGCGAATACAGATCCTTTTATACTTTGTAATCAATATTTTATTTTATTTTTTTTGTTTGCATTAACGTTTGTTGAATTCTCGAAAAATAACTTCTCTGAAGGGTTCTGTTTTATTAACATTTAAGATCAAAGAGATGATATTTTACTCTTTCGTAATATTCCTTATTAGTTATTTATATTTTATATGAATTGATAATTTGTGTGAAAAATTCTTAAAATTAAAGATAAAATTTTGTTTTTTTTTTTTTTATTATTACTCACCTAAATCTGGAATCGAACTAGAGGGTTCTTCACAATTTGCACTTAAATTGGATGCTGCTGGACACGATGTTGAGGGTGATGATGATGCTGTTGATGATAATGTTAATGATGACGACGAGCCAGAACCGTTTATGCTGCTGCAGTGACTGCTGATGCTGCTACTACTACCACCACCAGGTCCACCACTACCTCCGATACCAAGAGCTCCAGTAACATTCATGCCTAAAGTAGAATGTTTTATTTTTGGCGGCGGTGGCGGAGGAGGAGGACGCATGGCAGTGTTACTTGTGTTATTGTTACTATTACTATTATTATTACTGTTGTGGTGGTGTTGATGATGGTGATGAGTTGAATTGTTATTATGATGACCGCTACTGCTGGAAACTACAGGAGTACGAAAGATGTGATTAGACACAGAAGTAGAAGATTGTAATGCATTTGTAGAAGAGGAAGCTAATGGTGATGATGACGAGTTAGATGACGATGAAGGAGAATTCATGTGCTGATGATGTTGATGGTGATGCTGATGTATCGACAATGGTTGCGATTGCAAAGATGTTGTTGAAGATGATGGATGCGGTATAGCATAAGCATGTTGTTGATTTGTGGATGAAGATAACGATGATGAATTTTTAGCAGAAATAACGTTAACTTGTCGTGTGGAAGTAGTTAAAACATATTTGCGTGTTGGTGTATGAGCTATTAAATATTGCTGACCTGTTGCCGTCGTTGGCGACGTAGATCCTCCACTTGACGACAGAGTTGTTGATGAGGCTGAAGGTGCCGGAGGAGGTGGTGGTAGCAACGGTGGTGATTGTGGTGTATAACGTCGAACGAAACCAGCCCCGGCTGCTGGTGAAACCGGCGCGGAACGCGAATAATGCTGTAAAGGCGGTGGCGAAACCGTTTGACGTCGTAACGTTGCATTACCTATTGCATCGTCATAGAAACGTCCATTCTGTATAACACGGACATGTTGCAACAACTGACTGGAGCCCACTGCACTGTTCTGTTGCTGCTGATGATGAAGCGGCGGAGGCGAGGATGGTGCTGAATGACTGCTATGAGCCACATTTATAGCCGCTATTCGTTGATAGTGTGATGGGCTAGCTGAATGTCTTCGAGGTATATGATGTTGCTGAGATGAATGTGTTGCAAGTTGCTGATTGGCTGACGTACAGGAAGAGGCAGACAAAGCGGACGACGATGTTGTTGTGGTAGGCAAGGTACGAGTTATTATAATTTGTGGAGACACAGATGCTGCCGAAACTGAGGCATTCCTCTCTGTACAGCTGTTAACCGGTATTTGTACGTATTCCACGCGTGGCGTCAGTATAACCTTTTGGGTACCTTGATTGCTACTCAAACCCTGACGAGGAGGCACTGTTTGTACTTGCACATGTTGATATCTTTGAGGTGGATTGTTGTTATTGTTGCTGTTGTTCATTGTGTTGCTAGTTACACTATTAGAAGTATTGCTTACCGCATTCTCGCAATCTCGTTGCAAATGTCTATCATTTTCTTCCAAGTGCAACAATTCGTAGTCTAGTGGTTCGGTTTTAACTACTTCTCTTAAATTTGTGTTGGTTATCGTAGTTCCTTCAGTGCTGGAACTACATGTTGTGGCAACGCTAACTGTGTTGTTAGAGTTACTTATTCCCACATTGTTCGCGGTAATTTCTCTGGCCAGTCTGGCCTTGGCTTCTAAACATTTCAATTTTTTCAACATTTTTTCGAAAAAGAGATAAAAACACAAAATTCGAAAAATATTTTCCAAAAATTAATTTAGTGTTTTGTGTTTGAGTTTTATTTTGTTTTTATCTTTGTTGTTGGATTAAATCCGAATCACTTGTAGCTTTAGATGGCTTATGGCGGCTTTTTAAATTCCTTTCTGCTCTTCTTGCGCCTTTCAATTCTGTATTTCCTACGTTTTCCTGACTGCTCGTAATCTTCTTGAGTATTCTTCTTTTCTTTTTTTTTTTTGTTTGTTTGTTATCTATTACGTTGTGTTGCTTCACTTTCTTTGTCAAAATCAGTCTCTCCTGTGTTTCTTTTTATGCTGGATTATTAATTTATATTATCTGTTGTGGGGGGACTCCTAATTTCAAATTTTGTTGTTGTTGTCATTTTTAATGATTTTTTTTTTCTTATCTACTTTTTGTTTCTGTTTTAATTATTTCGTATTTTCAAAATATGTTCAGCCTTTAAGTTGCTTATCTTAACTGTCTTAATTACTATGTCCTTAACTATATATATATAATATACATACATACATATATACATATACACACACATATATGTACATATATATATATATATATATTTATATATATATGTATATATATATATATGTATATATATATATACATATATATATATATATACTTTAGCTATATATTATATATACGTATATGTATATACATATACATGTAAATATATACATACATATGTATAAATGTATATATAGGCGCTTAACTCTTAAAATGATGTCCTTTATTTATGTTGCCTCAGCTGTTGCTGTGTTGCTTATTATTGTTTTATTATTATTCACGTTGTCCTTAAACCTGCTTCTGTTGCTGTATGCGTTACAAACTATGAATATAATAAACGTAGTTTAAATGTGTAAAATATTTATTCCTTCAACCATATTTCCTCAATTTTTTTATGCATGTATGTATGTGAATGTCATCGATACTGGAGACTATGGCTAGTAATACTTGTTATGGTAGATGATGTTGATGTAGGCCCTATTACATGCACAATATATATGTGTGTGTGTGTGTGTTACCGATTATACAGAGATATATATTTAAATGATGAATGCATAAATCATAATCCTTAAAATGTAGATGCAGAACAAGTCGTAGAGTTTATGCGAAGAAATTGCTGGATGCTGTGTTGAGGAAAACTAAAATGAAATAATGAATAAAACCTTATAAATAATTTTATTATTAAATAGAAATCAAATACGAAAAAAAGGCATGGGCTTGAAGCTTTGGTACCATTCGCTTATTCAATTATCAAATCATAAACTAACCGTCTAAACTATTTTTTTATTTTTTTAAAAACACAGAACCGACAGTCTTGGTTGCTTGTATTCATTCTTCTTTCTTAGTCTAACAATTTATTTAATAATAATAATAATAATAAATAATAAAATATCTTCAGAAATGTGGAGATATGAACACAACTCGCGTGACTTTCTTTTATTAGAAATCTCGCCAAAATTCAAATAAGAGGTTAGACCTTGTTGTGTAAGCAAAAACAAAAAAAAAAAAAAACTAAACTACCAAACAATTACAACTTTCCGATTTGAAATCATTTTATTTTTAATCTTGGATTTGAATAAGATAAAAGGAAAACTTTTTCAATAATAATATAATAATTCAGTCAGTAAAGACCACCTGAAATCATTTTTGATTTGAATTTTGATTTAGATGATCATGTCACTCAGTAGTGGTAAATTTTAACGTGATATTTCAATCTTTTAAGTATATTAACAACAAGTAATATGGATACGGGAGTTTTTTTGAGCGAGTCATACTGATCGAATATGTACACTTGGAGCAGCTAAATATATCACATAATACAATATACAACACTTGTTAAATGATTGATTCTGTAGAATAACATGTGGCTATTAGAATAATATAGAATAAGAAAATTAATTCACGCTTTATATCTATACGTCTAAATAGTAATTTTCTTTTGACTAGAAATCATTTCTCTTCAAAAAGTTATTGAATACAAAATATTTTTCGTAATTTTTATTAAGTAAGAGCGAAAAAATTTATTCAAATGTTCCAAGCACAGATTTATTATTTAATTATTTATAATTTTGGTAGCCCTAAGAAAAGCCCGCATTGCATATGAGACTAGTTAAGAGAATTAGTCAAATTTTCGATAAGATTTAATATTATATATAAAAAGTTAATGGCATTACTACGAGAATTATTGTGAAATGGTCTTTAAATTTAATCTTCAAAATTTAGATTTGTTCATAAAAAAAAATATTACTAATTTCTGCAATGATAAGATCCGGTAATACATCTGATTTATAGTAGAAAAGGTACGTTTTTTTTTTTTTCAAAGATTTAAAATCAACTTAAAGATATCCATTTGTATCGTTTGTTGTTGTTATTCAGGCAGCTTTAAAAACACGTCCCTTTTAAAATGAGACCCAGACTCAAAGATTAATATTAGTAAAAGTATTTAAGCCAATTGGTACCAAAGATTCGCTTCAAGCGAATGTAATCTTTTTATTATTGTTTTACCAATTTTTAGTTTCTTTTTTTTTGTTTTTGTTTTGCTTACCTTAAGAATGTTTAGTAATATATAATAACGTTTCTCTCACAAGTAATATCCAAAATGTTGTCGTATAAAAAATTAGAAGCTTTCGTTTTTTTTTTTTTTTTCTTTTTTTAATATTACAAAAGAATATTAATTAAAAGGCTTAATAGTGTTTTAAAAAGAGTTAAGAAATTCTTATAATAAAAATTTAAATTTTTGCCATCTACAAGAAAGAAAGAAAGAATCAAACATATTTATTTAATTTATAATTCATTAAACTCGTTTGCCTCTTTAAATGTTTTAAATTTTTTTTTTATTTAGTTATTTATTTTGTATTTGCTTTTTCATGTCTTTCCCATTATTTTAAAAATTATTTTACGGTATTTTAATAAAATCTTTCGCTCTGAGCATGTTTGTGTTATTGTTTGTTATTTTATTGTTGTTTTCTTTTCGTCTACTTTTTTCCTGCTGTCCATTTATTATTATTTGCTCGTTTGGTATAACGTAAGATAGATAACCTTGAATTTATTTCACATATATATATATCTTTATTTTAAATTTTATTCTTGATTTGCGAACTCAGCCACTCACAGAATACGGTTATGGTTTTGTGTTAGAACAAATTTTATATTTTTTTTTTTTTTTTTTTTTTTTTGCTTAGTCTTTCGAACACTTGTTTTTTTAATTTATTTATCAAAGCCTTTTTTTGCGTTCGTGTTAAAGCGTTTTGTTTTTTTTCTGTAGGGGAATTTTTGCGTTTATTTTTGGAAAATGTCTTCTCATCGTATAGTTAATTTTGTTTCATAAAATTGAATTCAAACTTATTAACAACAGCTTAAAGCATACGAAAACTGGGACAGCAGCTGTTAATTAAGTGCGACTATTAATATTCTAACTAAACAAATGTTTTGATTGAGCTTTAAAAAGTAAATATATATATATATATATATATATGTATGTACATATATATAAATTAAAAATTAATTATGAAAACTGAAATGACCTTGAGCTTTTTGCAGTAATATTTTGCCAAAGCCTTATTATATTCATGCAAGTTTTTGCGTTTCCTACTTTTTTCTTAGAAGATTAATTCCAACGTAAATGATTGTCATAATTAACATTGATGCAATAGGAACAATTTTGCTTCCGTTTTGTATGTATTTATAACGGTGGCAAAAGTAAATAACTTCTAAAATTCAATATCGAATATATTACACACCTGTATTTATAAACACTTAAACAAACTCATGTTAAGCCGTATATACAAATGCACATACACACACACACACACACACACACAAACACGTAAACATAACGTACACATTTCTCTTTTCAAATTATGTATAAAAGCAAAACAAACCATAAACAACAATAATGTACACGCAACACCCAATGAATATACCTGACTGACTTTGACATTGGCAGTGACAGTGAATGACGACAATGGGGAAAATTATTACACAAAACACTGACATATATACAAACAAAAGCGAATAAAAAGAAACAGTAAAGCGAGAAGATATTAGCAGAGAGAGCTGTTTACACTTCTAGAGTAAGAGAGTAAGTTGTAAACATTAAAGAGCGTAATTAATGAAAACAGTAAAACTGTTATCAAATAACAGTTGATGTTAATGCATTGCATATGATTTAATAGTTATAGTTGCGGTAGTTAAAGGGTAGTATGGAATTACTAAGGCTTATGACTGAGATTGAGCATATATCATTAACCAAGGACAAGGACAACAGTTTACACTGTACATGTCGCAGCTGCCATATGCAAATAACTAAAATGTACCAAAAACGTTGCTCTGATTTCATGAACAAGTACAAGGTTACAAGTTTTACGAAAATTCCACTTCAAAAATTAATTATTATGATGGTTTAATTTCATTCGGTTATTTATAATCTATAATTTGTTTTCATGTTGTTTTTCCTTCACACTATTCTCATATATTTCACATTTCGTACATGTCTTTCTTTATTTATTGAGCTATTTCGCATTATTTACTTAAGCTTTCTTTTTTTGTTTTCATTATTCGTTATATTGTAAATTTTTTATTTTATAACAAAATTAAACACCGGAGAACAAACCGTTGTATATGCCGTACTTTCTCTGACTAAAATTCGCTTTTATTTGCTAATCACAAGACAGCAACCAATGCAAGCGTATCTTCTCATTAATCCCCCGACCCTCCCCCAAGAAATAAACATTTGAATAGGATTTAACGGTAGCAACCTTCTAGCTCTCTTAATATTCTAACCGGAAGATATGAAAACTAGAGTACGGAGAGAGAGAGAGAAAAATGTAGTGAGAGAAGTTTTGATGGCCGTTTCCAAACAGTGAAAGTGAAATCAAAGAATTATTATAAACTTTGATTTTTCTCTATTATGTTACTGATAGTTATAAAAGATCTCTCATTCATTCGATGGCAAGAAACAAAGAGAAACGTCTCCGTGCACTCTTAACAGACGTTAACACTGTTATTCGTCTACATTTTTTAACAAAATACACGTAAGTGCACGTAAATAACTTCATTAAGCTTAACATTCAATGAGTAATTTATTGCAATATAGAAAAATAATGTTTAGTTTTATTCGATTACGAATAGTCCTTACATTTATTGTGATACAAATTGAAAACGTGAAATTTCTCTGTCTAACGAAAATAAACGAAAAAAAAAAAAAGGAGAGTTCAAAGTCTAATAAATTACCTTCATTCATTCAATTCTCGGTCGTTAGCCACCCTCTCATATACATAATCAAATATTACGAAATTTATTGCTAATAATCATTTTTTTCTATTGCTCAACTTATACAGAGCCTTTCTTCTTTTTTAAGTTAATTTTATCAAGATTTTAGTAAATTCTTTTTAAGAGTTAAACAATATGTGTATTTTATATTTGTTTTTTTTACACCCACTCTTCTTGTTGGCTTAAAGTGGGTTGGACTTAAAAACACTTAAAAAGGAAAAGATTTTTATTTTATATAAAAAATAACACGAACCACGATTTAAATTTAATTTATTATTACATCGTGTAAAAAAAGTTGAAATTTTTTTCCTTATCCTTTTATGTACTATACGCTTTAAAACTATGCATTGAAACTATGCGTTTTAAAACATTCTATCTGAATATGTTACGAAATATGTTTTTGAATTTCTGAAAATATAAAATAAAGTAGAATTCTAAATTACAACAATCTCTGTGAAAATTGTTTGTTGTTAATATCTTTTCTTATTTTATTTTCATTAAAATACTTTAAAACAGCAAGGGATAAACCTCTACTTACTTGTAATAACTTTTTGAAACAGTGATATTTTAAAAAATGAACTGAAAGAATAAGAAATTTTCAAGCTATTTGATTGATTTTTTTTGCCTGAAGAAATTTTCGGAGTTTTTAAATAGGTTAGTATTTTACTTTATGAAATATTTTCTACCTTTCGGGAATTAATTTTCATCTCAATCTCTATTTAATGATTAACAAGAGAAATAAATATCTAATAATGCTCCAATTGGCAATATTTGAGATATTGCACATCACTAACTTGATAATTTTGAATTCTACACATATAGATAAAGTAAAATACGATTACAATATGATAATCCCGACCTCTAAATTTTTTTTGCGGATGCTGTGACCATCAATAAAAACAATTTTTTCACTTCGGTATTACCAGTCGTTATAATCACTGCAAAATTGCTCCCTTTCTTTCTCTCTCTCTCTCTCTCTCTCTCTCTCTCTCTCTCTCTCTCTCTCTCCCTATCTCTTTTTGTTTCTCTCTCCCTCATTCTCTTTGGCTAGATGGTGTATAAAGAATATATCCAAACAATTCTGTTTAAAAATTCCCACACCCTTTGAAACATTTAATGGAATTTGAAAATTTCAGATATGTAGGAAAAAAACATTGCTTTTAAATGTATATATATTAAAAAGGATGCGATTGCGCCTTCATATGGTTACCGTTATAAGAAATCCACTAGTTGTGGCTTCATGAACAAACATGAAAGGTGGAACACTTTCAACATTTGATTGCTTATAAAAGAAAAATAAAAAGAAAAGAAAATCTAAGAAAACTTTCTAAATTTATTATAGAAATCATAACACTATCAGCAAAGTCTTTCGTCTTTGAAAAAAAAAAAAAAAAAAAAAACTACAATAAAAGCTTTGAAGGGTTTAATACACACACATAGATTGATTGATTGTGATTTTAAGCTTGATTAATAATAATTTCTTGTTACAATTTTAAATAGTTAGTTGCAAGAAATGAGTTTAGATATCAGGTTAAGTGAACCTGCTTATCTACTTCATCAAAAAAATGGAAGTAAATATGCAAGTCCTTTATATGTGCTTCGGAATTAGAATTTTAGAAAAATCCGAGCAGTTTACTACTTAAAATTCATGTTTGACACTTTTATTTGTCTAAATTTGAGGATTTTATTCTTCTTGGTTTGCATTTCATTTTGAATGCTTGTTACTGAATGGATTTCAAGTTCACGCTGAGTTTCACGTTCTAGATCGTTATTGCTCGGTACTTTTCCTTTTTTTTTTTTTTTTTTAAGAGTTTTTACTTTAGAAGCTTCTTGTATATTCGAATGGTAAGAAAAATGTTCCAACTCTTTCGATATTCGTCTTCTCATTTATTCTTTATGAAGAATTTTCCTTACTTTGGAATTCTAGGAATATACTTGACATTAATGTTTAATATCGAAAATTTGGCGAATATCGTTTTAAAAAAAAAATTATTTAATTAGACTCGTAACCCTTATCTTAATTTGTAGGAAATGTCTCATCTTAAGTCTAAAATTGTATAACCACTGCAAATAAAATAATAAATTTAATATACCTTGCTGTAGTGCAAACAAAGAAAGTAAAGAAAGAGCGAGTGCAAGAGGGCGTAGTTATGTATTGTAACTAAATATGCAGAGATGACAAAGCGCATATACAGTGACCTTAACACTGAATTATTCTAATACGAAACGTACACAAAAATGCAAACACATATATATATATATAACCACCACCTACCAATCAACCTCACTGTATTCTCACCCATTAATGTGCGAAATAAAAGAGAGTATATTATCAGTTGAAAAGAGAATGAATGCTCAAATTTGATGTTGTTTTACAAAAAAAAAAATCTCACAATATTCAAATTTATTCTTGCATACAAGGGAATTTTAACAGTGTGTCATAACGGTCATCGACGTTAACAGTGCGTTTCGCAAAAATATTATACATATATATTTACATTTTTATTTTATCCTTGATTTTGAGTGAGGACATTTATTCAACGGTGTCCTTCGTTTAAGAAAACTTTGAATGGCAAGCGTAGAAGGTCGATGGTTTTTTAGTAATGGGCTAAAATTTTGAACGTTTAACATTGCCAGGGTTAAAGGTTAAAGATTAATCAGGTATGAATAACTTTCCGTTCTCTCGAGAATTATCCAATGGAAGAAGAAAATGCCGGCTATTTTTCGTAATAGGAATGTTATATCAAAGATCTTCTTCATAAATTATTTGATAGTAAAATGATGACTGGATCATATAAAGCACTACACATTTCTATTGCACCTATGAGTTGAAATACTGAACTGTTTACACTATATAATCTTTTGCAGATCCGTTAATCCTTTTATGATGCTTTAATTAATTATACTATAGTCGTCATAAGTCATAATTAATTTTTTGATAGTTTACTTTAAGTTAACGACCGCACTTTTGTATATATAAAGTTAATTAGAAATTTGTCAATAGAAAACAAAATTTACATTTTGCTTTTATTTCTTCTTTTTTTGCGTTAATATAATTTCTAAACATTGTTTTGCTTAAACTATAAATTTTGATTTTTTTTTTTTTTTTTTTTTTAATAAATGATTATTAATTTGCAAAACTTCTTCATATGGCAGAATCGTGTTGAATTTATAAGATTCACTTAATTGATTTTTTCGACTAACCTTTATTGTGAATTTATTTATTTATTTATTAATTTTTATAGAATTTAAGTTTTTTTAATCCATAAGCGTATATATATATATGTATATGTAAATAAATAAAATTTAAATTTTTTAATAACAATTTCTATGTACACACACTTTACTTTTTATGAAGCGCGACGAACGTACGACATGACCGTCGTTAACAAGACTAATGAGAATTATTGCGAAAAAAGTGAAAAATACTCTATACACATAGTTTGAATGTGTATGAGTGTGTCGACAATACAATACATATACGAAACATAAAATATAACTGCCAGTATAGGGCATACAGACATCTATGCATGACATACACAACCAAACTAAATATGTAGAACACACAGCTCTACCAAGTGTACATAGACATGGAGTGGAGTGTGTGCATAAAAGAAAAGAAAATGTGTTTGTTAAGAATAATCGGGGAGAAAGAAGAACAAGAATAAAAACAAGAAGATGCATGAGCTTAATTTACTTGGAGTATGGGTAGGTCGTGGTAGAGGAGACTTTTACTGTATCTGTGTAAGTTTATGTAATCAATAATAGGTGTGCATGTGTGTCTGGAGTGCAAGCAAGTGCAGACGAAAACAAAACATGACGAAATGTTATTTTGTACACTACCAGCAGCAGCGTGTTTCCTATTCACAACAACAGCTAACATTAAATGAATAATGCTTAGCAGTAACAGTGCTGGCAGCAACAGCGGCAACAGCAACAGCAATAACAGCAGAGTTTTTAGTTGCACACTCGCTCTATAGTTAGTTTAATAGTAAAGTAAACATTCAGAGAGACACGCAAGCTTAATGATCAGGTTCTAAATTCAATACGCTTTTCTATGTAGTATAGCCATTATCATTCATTTATTTAGATGTGTTGGTGCGTACGTACGGGTAAAGAAAGAAAAAGTTTCTTTTATTATTATTATTATTATTATTATTATTAATAATTGTTATTATTATTATACATTATTATTTATTATTATTATTTATTATTATTTTTTATTATTATTTTTTATTATTATTATTTATTATTATTATTATTATTATATATCATTATTACTATTTATTATTATTTTTTATTATTATTATTTATTATTATTATTTATTATTATTATTATTTATTATTATTATTATTTATTATTATTATTATTTATTATTATTATTTATTATTATTATTATTATTTATTATTATTATTATTTATTATTTTTATTATTTATTATTATTATTATTATATATCATTATAATTATTTATTATTATTACTATTATTATTATTATTTAATTTCTTTTATTTTGATTTTTGTTTTTATTTTTATTATTTGTGTTGTGCATGCACAGAAAGTGAAACAAAGCGAAAATTGAGAAAAGTCAATGTATTGCGTTTGATTATTTAAATGAAAATAAAAACAGAGAGGCTGTAAAAAAAAAATAGAAGAACAAAAGCGAGCACAGTGGGGCAAAATGTACTTCTTTCATAATGATAGACTTTCGCGTACGTGCGCTAAGGAATGTAAATATTTTGGACGGAATCGATTTCATGTATGATCATTTATTTACCTTAATTGCTTTGCTTTATTTTTCGATTTATTTGTGACTGTAGATTTTAAACGAACTATATATCTAAGATAAGTTATTTAGGATATCCTCGCTAACAATTTAATAATATCCATAATTTAATAGCAAATTTTTATTAGTTTTGTATTAGTTTTAAAACAATTATTTGTAGTAATATATACATATATGAACAAAAGTTAAACAAAGAAACAATGGTAGGCAAACCGAGATCGTAACAGAAAAGTGTGTCCACTTATGTTCAGATTTGTTAAAAACTTTCGTATCGCCGTATTTAATTTAAACTAACACTCAGCGATGATCAATCCCAGACATGGCATTTTCCTATCAATGGTTCAACAAAATAATGCAGAAATTCGAAACAAGCATTTGCTTTACTTTACGTGCTCATTTTTTATTTTTTTTTATTTTTCTTTTTTTTCTTTTTTTTAGTTTAAAAACAGCTATTGTACTGAACTCGCTTGCCTGCATTCCGCATACGCCAACTTTGGGGTTTAAAAGCCTGTACTTGCATACCTTTTTTCAATAGATGTTTGTGTATATTATATGTGTAAATACGTAAGCATATATATCTATGTCTACATACATACCTACATACACATATACAAATATATATATATATACAAATATATAAGCCTCTATATGTATTCATTGGTAGCTATCCTGTCATTCCTGTTGGATTGAGAGAACGCGTGCTGAGAGTGTGTTAATGTGCACATTCGTACATACACACGATTATTTTACATATAAACATACGTCTGCGTATATTTATACGTATATATACATATCTACATCTATATACATATACATCTATATATATACATATATATATGTATATATATATATATGTATATATATATATATATGTATATATATATAAATACATATATATATATATATATATATATGTATATATATATATATACACGTGTACTCAAATGTGTGCGCTTGTCTGACTCTTCCTCTGTTTCTTGTTCTAGTTCTTCTTCTACTACTTCTTATTCTATACTTCTATATATGCTCTGTATCTAGCCGATTTCATTTTCAAGTTTAGGGTATGAGGTCAGTGTCGCAGTTTTGTTATTTTTCTGTTTTTTTTATTTTATATTTTGTGTCTATTTTTTTTTTTTTTTTTTAATTTTTGCTTGCACTAAACAAAGAAGGGTTGTTTTGCTCTGTGACCAAAGCACATTGAAAGCTATGATCATTATCGTTGTTGTCATTATCAACGTCATCATCATTATCATAAGGTTTTAATGTATTTTATTACAATTCCACATAAATAACCTAATTATTTGGGTAAGGGTAGGGTGTGTCTCGCGCGTATTTGTGCAAAATGAAAAAAAAAAGGAGAAAAAACAAAAACAATAACAAGCAGAATAAATGTGTAATTTGTCTGTCTGTTTGTATGTGTGTGTGTGTGTGTTTGTGTTTGTGTGTGAATGTGTGTATGCGTGTTTGTGTTTGTATGTGTGTGTGTGTGTGTGTGTGCATTTTGGTAACGTTTGAAAGTTATTTATTTTTAATACGAAAGTCTATGTACGAATTTGAGCAGCGCAAGAAGTAAGCCAGAACAACACCGAGTTATTTGTGTGCATTATAATATGTCTTTACCGAAGCTATGTGCAAGTAAAATCGTCATAAGTTTTGTTGTCATAAGTCTTGCAAAAGTAAAAAAAAAAAAAAAAAAAACCTGAAACAACCCTCCCCTGCCACTCACAATAATTTTAAACTTTAAATTGTATAATCTATTCTTAAAAACATCTAAAAAAATGTATACTCTTAATCAAGGCGAGATTCTAAGTCAATTTAATTGCCCATGTATGGATAATTCTCTTTTCACCCCGTCTGTTGTTTGTGATTGAAAATTTGAATTACAAAAACATTTGGAATCGAAAACTGAAAGTTGTTATGCATTCTTTAGTCAATTCCATAGAGAATTTATGCAAAAAAAAAGAGCTTTCTCGTCACAATTTAGCCAGATGAAGGCAAAAGAAAAACCTTAAAAGACCTTCACAAAAATCCCCCAAAAAATATTCAAATATTATTTTCATAAATACTCAGATATGAGTTTTGTCTATTTTCCACGGTAGCTGGTTGTGACCCACTCACTGACAAGAATACAATAGATATCGAGAACGAATTAGTCCGCAGTTGTTCAAAAAACTAAAACCAAAAAAAAAAAAAAATAAAAAAAGAAAAATAAAAAAATAAAAAATAAATTAGCGACTTTTTTCTGGGGTGTTTTCAGTTCAATTGCTACCAAATTGGGCAAGAGAAAGAGAAAGACTAAATAAAGATTGAAAAATTAAAAGCGCTAGTCTCTAGTAAGGAACAGATGTACATTACGACGGATTACGACGGAATCTCGATTTCGTTTCATCTTTAGCACAATATTCACGTATTTATCGAATTATTTATAGATCGTAAAAGTAAATCCACAACTTGTTACTAGTAATTGTATGTTTCAGTAGCTCATCTCTCATAAATAGCTACTTCTCAGCTACGTATCAACTTCAAACAAATTCAATCAAATTATATGTAGCAAGACGATAAGACCAACCAATGAACCAACTGCTATCGCTATTTTCAATGCTACTTTCCTGGAATCCCTCAATTATGAATCTGAGATTTGGTGAGTATAAAATCTTTCATCTGTTCTTTATTATCCTTAAAACCTATGACTATGTCATGACATTTTTTTCTATCATTTTTAATAGATTTACATAAGGAACTTCATTTTTTTTGAACGAAATTGAATACTTTTTATAATAAATTTATTCATTTTGAAATAAATGCTGATAATAATTTCAAAAATCTATAAAATGTGCCATCATTTATAATCTAATAAACTGAATCATATGAAACTGTAGCCGCCAGATGTCTGCCAACGGGAATCAAGAAAAAAAACAAATGGTTTGCAATGATACTCGAAACGCATTTATTTTTAAAATGAAAATTTCCTTTGGGTTTTTTGGAATAAAGTTGTATTATTTTTTTTTTTGTTTTTTTTTTTCAGCCATTTGAAAAAAACTCAAAGTATCGTCGTAGCCTTCGTGTATGTGATGTATGTTTTCGTACGGCGATATAATAATATTTTAATTTAAAAACTAAGCTATATGCGTTGCTGAAGTTTCCATAGTATATTAGTTTTATAATCCTGCCATAGATTGTTATTGATGCAATATACGATATTTTCTTTTATTATTTTAATATAAATTTTGTGAAGTCGCATCTAAAACAAATGATTAGGGGATGGATATCAATAGTTTTTGGTTTTTACTTATACATAAAGAAGGTTAACAATCTCTGAGATATGTGCATATCTACAGACATATTTTACGTTGGCATTGCATGGAAAATGTAAAACAACAGTACACAGGACATAGCGTACGCTTGTCAACCAGTCATTAACATATACATATATATATACATATATATATATATATATATATATATATAAAGCTATAAAGAAATATTTAAGTGTTTGTGCGCTTGTGGTGGTTATGAGGCTTGGCAAACGTTTGAAATAATAGAAAGAAAGCATAAGCATGCGCTTTAGATCTGCAAATGGGAAATTTTAAGAGAAAGAAAGTAAATGTTTACCTTGATTGTAAAGCTTACCCGGCCGGTGTTTTCAAGTTTATTTTTGAATCTTCATGATACTGTGTGTTTTCTTGAAAGGCAAATTAGCTCGTTTATAGTGTGCATGTACTTAACGAGGTTCTTTGAAAGGAATTTTGTCGACCCATTAATATTTGACATTGTAAGTTGGTGGATAAATTAATCGTTATTAGCCTTTCCGTTTTTTTTTTTTTTTGGTTATAAGCAATAAATATAAAACTATACCTGCAACGCATAAACAACAACAATTTTATGACAAAATTAAAATAATCTCAGAAAAGCGTTTAAAAGATATTTCCGAATAACTCTTCGTCCTAAAACAGATATCGAAATGAAGCTGAGTACAATTATTTAGAGTTACGAGACAACGTTGTTGTCTAAAGATAGCTTAGATTTGTTGATCCAGTGAAAACTGAGGAAGTTTGCCAAAACAAATATAGGTTTTTTTTTTTTTTAAATTCAATCCTCATTTTCTTCTTCTTTCTTCTTTCATAGCGTGTTCACAACTTGCTCCCCCTCCTTCACACTCTTTTTCACTCTCACTCCCTCGCTCTCTCTCTCTCTCGCTCTCTCTCTCTCTCTCTCTGTTAGCAATAGCGAATTGTCATAAATAATATCATGTTACATAAAAAATTTACAAAGATTACCAAAACAAAGACGACAAATAATTTTCCCCTAAATTCCTTGATGAGTCATTATTTTATGCATAAGCTCCTGAATAGTGTTCACAAAGAAGCAAAAAATTAAAATTAACAAAAAGTCCTATCGACTTAAGAAAATCTTTATTATTCATCATTTGAAGCCATTACGCTGGAATTGTAAAATATTTCCACATATGTAGGCGTGGCAGTTGTTGAATCGAAATCATTTTTACATTCGATTTCAACTGATGCTACGAAACATTTTTTAGCTTCAGCTTTAGGATCACGATAGAGGCTACAGACACTAAGTTACAGTTTTTTTTCTCTATTATAGATGTATTTTAACTCTTTCTTTCGATGAAGTTTTAGCACATCTTCGGAAATAATTTGCACCAACTTTGTTATAGTGTTATAGTTTGTTGCTCAGAATGGCTATACTGATCTGTGGCAATCGACTAAATGCTAAGATACGGCTTTTTATCTGAATTAAGTTACATTAACACAGAATTGCCGGTTGAACCGGAATGTTTGTATTTTTCTGGTTGCGTGATTTTGGAAGTGGAAGTGAAGATCGTTCAAATATAATTGTGAAATATACATGCAAATATACATACAAATACATACATACATACATACATACATACATACATACTTACATACATACATATAAACATATATACATATATACATATATACATATATATATACATACATACATACATACATACATACATACATACATACATACATACATATACATATATACATATATACATATATACATATATACATATATACATATATACATAGTTTGTGTGTGTGTTAACACATTCATATATATATAGTCTGGAAGTCTGGACTCACCGCATTCAAGCAGTTTGACAATATTTAGGGGCAATTAATTTTCTTACTTTGAAAACCCATCAAGTACACCTCGTAACAAATTTGTGTTTTCCTTTTACGGTTAAAATTTGTTGCCTTTCACACTGAAACGGTGAGTCACAAAACGCACCCGAATGCAGCCAACTTTACTTGCACTTGAAAATTTCATTTCCTTTTCATATTCATGAAGTTCTCTTTTGTAATTAACAATATTGATAGCTATAAATATGCACTCAACCATTCAAAAAAACTAACAACAAAGGGGAAAGAGCTTTTTGTTTGCGGGCACATGGGTGTTGGCCCTGGCACTGGCACTAGCAGCATCAACAAGGTACGAAATAGCAGTAAGTAATAAGGTAATAGTAGAGCAATCATGAAATGTGGAATATTTTGTCAAAGAAACAGTGAAAGCATTCATCTTGTTGTTAAACAAAGAGAGAGAAAGAGAGAGAGAGAGAGAGATTGAGAAAAAAAGAAAGAATATACAAAGGGAAAGAACATATCCAAGATATTACCATTTATTAACTATTAATAGGTTTGAATGGCAATGCCTGCTGTATTATACGTTTGTGCGATTACATATGCATGTACATACATAAGTGTATATATATATATATATATATATATATATTTATATATATATCATATATATATATACATATATATTCCCTCCCGGTTTTTCATTTTACATGTCAAGGTTATTGTACTTTATACGTTTTTTCGTTTCCGATTGTTTACTTGATAAATACGGACAATATTGTGAATGTTGCGTCGAACAAACACTAACAGCAGTTTTGCATGTACTCATCGCCCAATGTGTTTCTCTCTCACTCTCTTATACTTTGTATACCTATAGATATTCTCTCTTTACTGTAACTTATTCTTTTTAAAAAGACCCCTTTACATATGCTATAGAGTGTGTGAGTGTTACTATTCGTGCTGTTACCAAGTTGCCATGCGACTGTGATAGTTACACATTTAATAAGAAGTTTTTTTTTTTTTTTCATTTTTTTTACGTTTTATTAATAGTAATAGTGAAAACAATATTACATATCTACTCATTACTTTGTATACTATAGAAAACTAATGTAAATTCTATTGGATAGGATATGCTTTCATTTAAATCGTTAAAGATCAAATATTAGCTTGGGGAAAAAGAAATCCATCCAATCTTATATGAACTTTAGGACTTTATTTAACATTTCGAATTGAAAAATAATGGATTTCTTTTTCCCCAAACTAATATTATATTTATGTATCATATCTTTCGTGAATTGTTATTATTCAAAGCAATCGAAAGTGAGTTCTCTCTATATCTTATTTTTCTTCGCATTTTTGAAAATTTCGAATAAAGACTTTAATAATGCAATAATACCTTTGATTCTTCGTCATGGGCTTGAAATAGTCTACACTTTATAATTGAATCGAACATCAAAATTGAAACTAAATGGAAAAGCAATTCAATTTTCGGAATAGTGTTCCTGCTTAATTTTTTCAAAGTTAGGCTGAATTTTTCTCAGAATCTTATACCTTATCATGAAATCTAATGCAACAAAATCTCTATTCTCAACAAATTTTACTTATTATGGCATTTAAGGCATATTTAGATTGAAATCGATTTAGTTTAAATATTATCCGATATGAAATCAGTTATAAAATTTGATTGAAATAATTAACTTGAATTGAGTTGATTGAACTAAACTAAACATGTTTTTTCTTAAAAATATTTTCCAACAAATGTTTTTTCTTCTATTATCTAAGCGTAAAAACAGTTTTGAATCAATTTAATGAACCTATAAATATTAAAATCAGTATCTCAAACAAGTAATGGGTGTGTCAATAGGAGTGCACTATTTCGTTTAGTGCAGTTTGCATGGTCTACTTATTTGAACTCTTAAGTAAAATGAATCTTATACAGGTTAAGGTGGAGGTTTGCGTAGTGCTTCGTGAATTTTGAATTTTTGTTAAGACCGATACCGAATTAATGTTTTCGGGTTTTCGGCGACATTCTCGTTTACAGCAGCAATGTTTCAAGAGACAGACCGTAACGTCGACACAAGGCAGGCTTACTATCTATAGTTTATCCAGTTCTTTGAAATTTTTTTGACCACTTTTCGAATTATTGACATATTGGATGCATTTTTTCGATCAAAAATTCCGCG
The DNA here is from genome assembly GCA_000671755.1 of Glossina brevipalpis. NCBI lineage: Eukaryota > Metazoa > Arthropoda > Insecta > Diptera > Glossinidae > Glossina > Glossina brevipalpis. The sequence goes on from KK351087.1 coordinate 395,607, forward strand.
AAATTTGCGAGCGGCCTCAATTTAATCGGCCCTATTTTTTGTTATGGGTTTTCATGATTATAGCGCGTACTTTTTCTGTGTAGCACTTCATTATTAATGATCAGAACAATCATAAGTGACACTTGCAAATTTCAGAGTTGCCATTGAAATGAAAAAAAAAATACATAAAATTTAAATAGTATGATCGTTTTGAGATAATCTTTAAATAAATTAATTCTGCTTTTTTCAAATCGATCTTTGTATGACACCAATAAATGCAAGGAAAAATCATTTTTAAGTGATTACATTTTATAGTTGTTTTTATTAAACAAAAAAAGAATAAAAAAATTTTCAATTTTTTGAATATTTTGCTCCAAGTTTTGAAAGGATCATATGTATTTTTATCTTCGATAAATGAAGCGTATAAGGAGAAAATTTTATTTGATTCTTTCAGCTTTTATGACTGGCAACGGTTTAATAAATAATCGCTTATAACTCGCCGGAGAGTTTAAAGAATATATGCGCGTAGACTTTGTATGTTAAATATCAATGTGTACGATATTTTAGATATTATAAAGACAAATCATAATTCTGAATGCATACTCCCTAATTTTACTCTGTAATCTCAGAGCTACCAGCAGAAAGAGAGAGAGAGAGAGAGAGAGAGAGAGAGAGAGAGAGAGACAATTAAAGAACATTTTTATACGTTTTACGGGGTTTTTAATACGTCTCTCTCTGGGTGTTGTAAAAGGAATTGTGAATTTAACTTCTGTGGGTGAGGTTCATGTTAATCTTTCCGGTGTTCAGAAAAGAAAAGAAAGGCATCGCCTTACATCCCATTCAATAATTGCCGCCACAAACAGTCCGCAAATTATTTAAATTGCGTCTAATGCTCTGCACACTTTTTCTATTTTCTGCAAACTACATTTAGTTCCACCCATAAGGCTAATAAACTATCAGAAAAGTCAAGGCTAAGGTCTTTGCCATTGCCATTTCAACGATAATGTGTAGCTTCCTCGCCACTCTGCACATATACGGACCTGTAAACACACAAACACACACACACACACACACGATTGTATATATACAAATATGTATGTGTGTAAGTATGTATCAATTTATATATAAATATATATATATATATATATACATACATATATATGTACACTGCACAATCATATTTATTTACATGCACTCACTCTCATTCTAATGCTTATACCAGCGAGAATTTACTATGAACACAGTAAACACAGAACTTCAATAGCTTTGCTGTTTGAGTATCGTTTTGAAAAAAGGAAACGAAGGAAAAATACAAAATAGATGAATTGTATAAGTTTATTTGTATGTGTATGTAAATATATATATATATATATATATATATATATATGTACAATTATTATTATTTTCTTTGAAAGTGCAACTAAGAAATGAAAAATAGAGAAACAAGTTTTGTTTATATATTTAACTGATCCAAGGAAAGTTAATTTAAATAAAATTGAAATAAAGAAACGAATGTATGTATGCCTTGAAATAATTCCTAAATAGTTATCATTTAAGATAACTGAGAGACTCGCTTTGCTTTAACTTCTCGTGACAGTTGCATCAAAGAGATGAATATTTGAAATAATATTTGAAAATTTTCCCTTTTTATTTAAAACAAACGTCACAAATTTTTTTAGCTTTTGTACGCAGATTTAACTAACTTACAAGTAATTTGATCGTTATACTTTGCATAATCAATTATTATACTAATAGATCGTTACATTTGAGTAAATCGATTCGGAATCTTAAGTGAACCAAGTATGCATATACAGTAAAGATTTACAAATAAGTCAAATTTAAAATATCGTTAAAGTATAATTGTGAGTATTGCGGACTAACAAAATTAATATCACTTGATTTTTTTTTTAAAAATACATTTATAAGTCAATTTTTTATTTATTTAAATTTTAACTATTTAATGATAACATCATAATCTTAGCATAACATCATAATAAAACATTTTCTTACGTATAATTCATATCTCTTATGGCAAATAACATAGAAATTCAATTTTTTAATTCTACCAATATTTGTCCTGTTTTTCTATCGTTTCGAAAGTACTCTTACTTTCGTGCGGAATAAGCGGTAAATAAAAAAAAAAAAAATAATTAAAAAAGTTATATTCGGCTGTGCCGAATCTTTTATACCCCACAACCCTTATCTTAAAAAAGGGAGAAAAACTAATTTGTAACAGGTGGGCGTGGCAATGAAAGAACTTCCAATATTTCTACCAAATTTGTAGTTGATATCTTCATTTTTGCGTCCAGGAGAACGTTTACCACAGACATTAGATAGTTCGACAGTCAGACAGTTGGACAGACATACTGACGGATACGTCTAAGTAGATTCCGAATTCCATACTGATTAGAAATATATACATTTGACGGGTTTTTTGAAGAATGCTTCTTAATATTAGAAACGTTTCCACAAAAAAATTTAATTTCAATAATCTATTATATTTAATGGGCATGGTCGAGCCTTACCTTTTTTGCACAAAGCCTACGGAATAGCTAGTACAATATTTGTAGAAATTTTTATATAACTATCTGCCATGGTTTATAAGTGAAAAGCAAAAAAAAACAACAACAATTTTTTTTGCTATCGAAAACAGAAGTGCCCTTAGTCTACGTCCTACTGTAAGCGTTTCCTTTGACCGATTTGGCCGACTTTCAATACCAACCTGCATGCAAGAACTTCCAATGTTTCTGCTAAATTCGAAAGCTATATCTTCTCTTTTCATCTTTGCGATCAGGAGAACATTTATCACAGACATTACACAAACGAGCTTAAATCGATCTTAATTTGATGATGATCAAGAATATATGTATTTTTTGGGGGGTCCGAAGTTTCCTTTTGGTAGTTACAAACCAAATGAGAAAATGAGATGTACCTTTCACCTTCGGTGGTGGCTATAAAAAACAATATATAATTTATACTTACGTTCTATTCTCTACTTTTCCTAGCTTTCCTAGGCAGTTGCTAAAAAATGCATTAAAATTTTATTTAATTATCCGTTATTGATTTCAATCAATGTCAACAAGTTTAGAGGTTTACAAGGCACCACTCGTTTGTAATGTTTTTTTTTTTTCTTCTTTTTTTTTTGCGTAGCTAAGCTCGAAATCGATGTTAATGCTTGATTAGAATGGGATTTTGATTTTATTACGTTTAGGCCACTTAAGGAAGCTTAGGTTTACATTCAAAAGAGTTTAATTTTAAAGTAAACTATTGACAAACTATCTCTGTAAATAACTTTTTTTTTTACACAAAATGACAAAAATTAAAATATGCTTCTCTGACTACAATTACAACTCTGATAAGTCAGTTGTTAAACAATTGTAACGTAACTTGAGGTAAACTGCGCACTTGACTTTGTGTAATCGTTGCTGTATGATGTAGAAAAGCACAGAAAATTGTATTGCCTACGAATAAAAATATTAAACCTTTCAGGGATGATTTTTTTTAAGGTCAGAAAAAATGACGTTGTCTTTACTAGGATTTATTCATCTTTTTTTTTTATTAATATGAATTCAAAGAGCAAAAAAAAAAAAAAAAAAATGGGGAACACAATAAAAAAATAACGTCAATGGCGTGGAGAGATATATATTTATTATAAACAGACAAATAAATGTTAACAAACAGCGTAGTTTTAATCGAAACAGTCTTTAAAGAGAGCACACTATTGAAGGTATCGAAAAGTTACATAGATATTAGTGCTGCATTAGAAGGGTGGAGACCCTTGTAGACGGAAAAGCAGGTATTTTTTTTTTTTTTTTTTTTTAAGAAATGCATGTAAGCTAATTCTTTTTAATGACCCGAAAGCTCATTCGATCGAACGATTGTTTATTGAGTATGATTGAAAAATTGGTTAAACAATCAGTTTCAGTTCAGCTGCAGTTCGTAAGCAATTATTCAGTACGGAATTAATTTGATCAATATTTCGCTTTGAATGTTTAATCCGTGAATCCATTAAGTCCGTCAGCAATATAACGGTATTGACAGCCAATCTCCACATAAGAACCTTTCTTTTTCGAGTAAATTAATTTCATCAATTTATTCATCTTATTTAACATTTCAATCGCGTGCGTGCCTATATATCTTCGAGGTATTTTTTTTTTTATAAAAACAATTCTTACATAATTTAATTATCGGCAAAGAAAAATTTTCGAATAAAGATCATATCACTTTGAAGGCAAACAACACAATTCAACTTTTTATAACATTGAATAATGAATGTACTCATTCATCATCTGTTATGAATATGAACCGAATATAGGCATTAAAATCAATGATATTGCGGACCAAGCTTTTATGTTTACAACCAAGTACTTTGCATTAATCGAGTCTTGAAAATGCTTAAATTAACTTGATCAGCTATATTACTTTAAAAAAAAAAAAAAAAAAAAAAAAAAAAAAAAAAAAAAAACTTTCTGTATATCAGAAAGTGTCATATCTGTTGGGCTTTAAAGCAAGAAAATCTGTATTCATTATTCGAAACATTATTCGAAAAGAACTACTCCTAAACGCTAAGCAGATTTTCAAATTACTTCAATGTCCGTTTGCGCCGTTTGTTTTTTTTTTTGTTATTATTATTATTATTAAATATTTCTTAATTGTATCTTAGCATTTAACATCGTCAAAGAGTCCTTAAGATAACATTTTGATATGCCTGCTTCACTATAGGATAGTTAAACTTGATTAATAACTTCTGAAAATGCACTCATCGGAACTTTTGTATCAACTCTTCCCGAACTTTAATATTTTCTCATCACACGCATAAGAATACTGTTTACTCGCATAGAATGGAAAATATATTTTTATATATTATATTTAAAACATTAAAAATATTGGAACTAGAACTGTTACGTTATTTACGATATGTTTATTAGTATTTTGTAATCTTGAATTCACGTCCAGATCGATCGGTTCAATTTGGTCGGTATTATTGAAAAATACAAAATTTTAATAAACAAAGAAATTTTGTATCAAAAATATTTATGATTCTCATCTTAAAGAAATTGATTGAAATCATTCAAACGCCCCATTTGTTTCTAAATATTTTTCTATTATCACTATATATATATATAGTCTTCTAATTCGTTTCTTAAAGTTTATTTTTTTTTACTGCGCAATTAGTTAAATTTTTGCAACCCTTAGTAGAAGGCAATTTTTTTGCTTTTTCTTTTAAAAACCTTTCAGTATGAAATTTCACAGGAGACCCATACCTTAGTTGAAATGAAATCCCCAAAATGTAATACGGATCTAAATATTTTCTAAGCATTTAAAGTTTACTTAAGGGTGACTAGAAGTAAGTAAATTGCGAAAGTTAAGGACAATACAATTTTAGCCCCTTTATCTTATACCCTGGCGTGTCAACTATTGAAAAGTTTCAACTGCCAAATCTATTCGCAAGTATATGCAATAAGCTGTTACTGTTACAGTTATATACACATGTGTTTTTAAACGTACGTAGAGACATACACGAGCATAGGTGGATGTGCATATTTTGTCTATATGAAAATAAACAGCACAATACTTGTATCATATATGTATAATTTTCGATACTACATTTCAGTTAATATCATCATAAGAAGTAAAGTAAATATAAATATAAGTTTGCCTTTAGATTTGTTCAACTACCCTCATTGCGAAAAAACCTGATGTTAATAATGTGATACGAACAATTTTGCATTTGTAAATGTGTCCGAATTGGAATACAATGCAATCTAAAGCTATATACGTATATAAAATATATCGTATATATATATATATATAAACATATATGTAAATGGGGATAAAATCTATTTAATATATATTTAAATAAGATGGGGAGGCACGTGCTTTCTGTACATATTCGTTGCCACTACTTTTTTTCAATTGCTTTTTAAACTGAAAATGACAAATTTTTTGTTTTCTTTTTAATTTTAAACGGTATTATGCGGAAATATATATGTATTATAACCTCAAATGTACTCGTACACAATTAAAATGACACACACACACTCTCTGTCTCTCTCTCTCTCTCTCTCTCTCTCTCTCGCTCTCTCTCTCTATTTCTCTCTCTCTCTCTCTCTCTCTCTCTCTCTCGCTCTCTCTCTATTTCTCTCTCTCTCTCTCTCTCTCTCTCTCTCTATTT
>KK351087.1:428810-459405 GCA_000671755.1 Glossina brevipalpis
TCTATTTTAGTAAATTCCTTTCAATAAATGCTTGAATATCGATATATCAACGGTAGTCGACCAAACAAAATTACCCATGTTTGAGTATCTAGTGCGACCAAACTAGAAAATTCCAACGATATTCACATACATCACGTGAATGTGTATGGAAATAGCTTTCAAATAAGCTATGTGAATTCAAATTCGGCTTTCCAGAAGTATTTTTAATAATTTTTTGAAATTTGGTACCACAGCATAACCCGACTATGGAAAAATAGTTAAGCTTGAGACTCTAGTGCGGCCAAACTAGAAAATTCCAACGATATTCACATACATCACCTGAATGTGTATGCACATTCTCTTGTTGATCTAGTATTCGCAATAGCAAGAAGATTCAACGTTAGCTTGGCGAAGCCTAAGCATAAAGAGCTCTTTCTAAAGAGTTGAAAAAAAAAAAATTGAACTTAGAATCGATTTAAGCATGTCCATCTGTCCGTCTGTCCATCTGTGTAATGTCTATAGTAAGGTCTAATGTATTTTGAGTTGCTTCCAAGGAAGCAAACCATTAATTCTGAGGTCTACTATCGGCAATTGGACAAATTGAATGCAGCGGTCAAGGAAAAGCGACAAGAATTGGTCAATAGTAAAGAGGTCACTTTTCACCAGGACAATGCTTGGACCCACACTTCTTTGGCCACTCGGTGAAAATTGAGGGATCTTGGTTGGGAATTAATGGTACACCCACCATATAGTCCTGATCTTGCCCCATTGGATTACCACTTATTGCGATCCCTGGCCAACTCCCTTTGTGGTAAAACTTTCAACGATGAAGACGCTGTAAAATCTCACTTAACTCAGGATTTGGACGAAGAGGATTAGACTTTCTAAGAGCATGGAATTTTCAAGTTGTCCGAGAGATGGCAAAAGATCATCGAACAAAATGGAAAATACATTATAGATTAAACTTCATTCAAAGCAAAAAAAAAACCAAAAAAACTTTTATTTTATTGAAGAGATCGGCAATTACCTAGTTGCCAACCCAATATATCAAAGTGTAAAGAGACCGATATGAAGATGACTATTTTTTTCTGGACAAAAATAACACGGAGGCTATGCAAATTATTAAGTTGGTTTGGAATGAAAATTCAGTAAGCAATGAAGTTACAAAGTAATTTGTGAATTTTGGTATAAAAAATTTTAGTCTTGAGGGCGATGAACGTATGCCTATGTCCATCCATCCGCCGACAACAAAAGTAATCCAAGAAATGATCCTTAATGTGGGATGGGAATTTATTCTAATGTCGGCATATTCTCCTTCCGATTACCACTAGTACACATCGATATGGTCATCGTTATCAGAATAGCGGTTCATAAAAGTTAAAAATTGGCAAAAATGGGTCGATCGTTATTTCGACTCGAGGTCCATGAAGTTTCTACTGCGAAAGTATCCGCAACCTATCCTATAAGAGACAATTGATACGTTCAACGTTTGCCGAAGTTTAATATATGAATGGGCGTTAAAGGGTCGAGCTTTGAGTAGTTCAAACTAAAGTACAATTTTTCTCTTACAGGTACATAATAAAAAATATTTTAAGGAATATTTATACTGATTTGTTATGCATGAGATAAAGTGATTCAAAGATTTTTTTCCATGTTTAAGATTCGCTCTAAAAATGAACATAATTCTCATATTCACTAAATTTTAAAATTTGATTAAATTTTTTTCATGGTTGAGATTACTTAAATAAAATGTATAAACAATGCGTTTACCTATTCGTTAGGTTAGGTTTCGCCTCACATCCTTGAAAATGCAATTATTTTTTTACAAAATTAGTTTATACGCAAAAGTTAATTTCTACGAAAATATATAAAAAACAATCAAGAACGTTTTACTCGTCTTTACAACTTACTACCTAACCTACCTATTGTACTAGACATGCTTTTGTTGATAAATAATTAAATCAATTTTCCTATCGTTACCTACTGTAACCCATAAATTAGTCAAAAAATTATTGAGATTTTTAAAATCAGAACAGATTTTTAATAATAATTTTTTCCAAAGCGCATCAGTTTTTTATTCAAAAGTTGAGTGAGGTAATTTTCCACCCGTTTAATAGCAGACGAGCAAATAAACTGACACTATTCAGTTTGTATTCAATAAATGATTCAAACAGAATGAACTCACTAGCATACCTCTATGTTTAGGGGTATAAAGAAAAAAAAAAAAAAAAAAAAAAAAAAAAAAAAAAAAAAAAAAAAAAAAAAAAAAAAAAAAAAAAAAAAAAAAAAAAAAAAAACAATCCACCTGAAAAAGTACGATAACAAAACTAATTTCAACTTTAAAAGTTTCAAATTTTCACATGCTTGTTTTCACAGTAACTAGGTAAGAGCTAAATAAAATTTGGCGTGAAAGCAAATGCACGCACAAATGGCAAATAATAATAATTTATGACAGACGTGCACATCGGTTTTTTTTCTTTCTCTCTCACTCTCTCTCCCTCTCTCTCCCTCTCTCTCCCTCTCTCTCCTTCTCTATCTCTATCTATTAAAGGTAAACAATGGATTGTTTTAACTCATTGTATAGTGTAATAGCCGTAGAGTTACGGCAAAAGTACAGAAACGAGCACTGGGTACGTATTAGCTAAGAACCGACATTTTGTTATTTTCATATTCATTTGTGTAACATAATTATTGGAAATTGGGAATTCCATATAAGAATGAGATGAGATTTAATTATATTAAGTATTAATCAATTACGGGGATAATTTCAAATCATTTTTGTGTCATAATCTTGATGACTTTAAGGAATTCAAACAAGAATCAATTAGAGACCATCTGCAGCGGGTATCAATTTGTAAACTTACTCTCTACGCGAATAAAATAAATATAAAATGTACAAGTCACACACAACGAAGTTACATTCCATTTGGACAGAATTTTAAATAACCAATCAATCTAAGAGTCTTCTTCTAATTGTGATCGCATTAATGGGCCGATTAAGATCATTTCTTTTACCTTATATATATCACATATGATAAAGTTATAATAAACTTCTGCGAATTTACACTAAAGTCGATGCAGAGAGATTAATTTTTTTTTAATCGTTTTGTCTTTCTGATAATTGTCCTCGCACGGGTCGTAATTTTCGAAACATTTTAATGAGATCTGTGGCACACTGATATGCTATAAATTAGGTACGAATGCAATTGAAAATTGTATTAGATCGGATCATTTTTACGACTCCACCGCCTATAATGTCTTACATTGAAAAATTCTTTATATGAAAAAAGTTTTCCATTCCTTATATTATTTCTCGATTAAAAAGGGCTAGAAAATAATATTTCGATATAATGTGAAATAATTTTAATGATCCCCTTTCGTATAAAAGTTCTCACAAAGAATAAGTTTTTTTTACTCGAATTAATTGTTAGTATTTTATGATGAAAATTGGTAAAAATAAGTGATGTCATAAATAAATTTTTTATACTAGCATTGGACTTCATAGTTCTATCTATATTTCTGACCTGTTTCTGTTAGAATTTTCACGAAAGGTAACTCTATTAATAGCAAGAATGTAGTATTTTTAATATTAGTTTGGGGGAAAAGAAATCCATTATTTTCCAATTCGAAATGTTAAATAAAGTCCTGAAGTTCATATAAGATTGGATGGATTTCTTTTTCCCGAAACTAATATTTTGCGGTGAAAAGAAGTAAAAACTTATTTTCCGCGATTAAAACATCTTAACTAAATGACTCATGACAAATATTGATAAAAAAAACTTTAAATTGCTTTTACGAGTACAAATTTATCTGGATCGTTACACCATAATAATAATACACCACACCCATTTGATCACCCAAATGTGTATTGAGTTGTATTGTCCATGTTAATGGTTCGCCTACACTGTATTATGGTTATTTGTGCTTTAGATAGATATCATCACACAAACATTGTTTACCGCTGGTAAGGATTTAGTAACACCACATCTTTCAAATTAAGAGGCAAAAGTAAAATTTCGAGCAAATGATGAGAATTTTCAATTGAAAATAACTTCACGATGCGAACACAAAGCGACTAATGTTTCAAAGGGGCTAAGTTAAGAAAGTAAAATATTAATAACAAGTAAAGGCATATATATATATATACGGCCAAACCCGATGATCAAATACCCTAAATCACTTCACCTAATGCATATTTTCACTTACTTTCATAAGAAGACACTAATAAATATATATATGTTTTGGTGTTGTTAAAAAATAGGCCTAAATGGTTCAAATTCGATGCAATGAATTTTTATGTGAAATTTTTATACTGAAATAGACTTTTTTTTATATCAAGGCTTACTTTTCATGAGAACTCTTTTATAGAATGTGGTTGAAAAAATAGATCTAGATGGCTCAAATTTAATATAACTCATTTTTATCTCAAATTATATTTGCATTATAAAATATTTAAAATTAGACATTTTTATATCCACTACCGAAGGTGAAAGGTGTATTTCATTTTGTCATTTGGTTTATAACTTCCAAGAGGAAACTTCAGAGAGCCCACAAAGCATATATAATCTCAATCAGCATTAAATTTAGAATCGATTTAAACATGTCCGTCTGTCCGTCTGTCCGTTTGTCGATGTAATGTCTGTGGTGGTAAACATTCTCCTGGCAGAAACATTGCAAAGCCCTTTCACATAATTTGCTATTGAAAATGAGCCAAATCGAACACACATGTCTTTTGCTTTGGCTGTTTCCCACAGTATTCCATAAAAATATAAAAAAAAAGTCTGCTACGTTCACTCATCAAAAATTTACTTTTTACCTTTTTCTTTAAAATAGAGGTGGAGAATATAAAATATATGATTTTCTTACTTGTTATCATATAAAAAGTTACTTTTCATACGAAAGATTATATCAGAGGTGGTTCAATAAATGTTCCCATTCGATTCAAATTTTTTACTTATGTTTTATACACAGAAGTACTATTTTCTGCCGATGTTTGTTATACACAAAAACTTTTTTCCAAAGGGTCGTTATATGGGAAGTGGTCGTAATAATGACCTTATCAAATCCATTTTTTGCTCGCACGTGAGCCGAAATAAATTAGTAAACGATATTTCGTCAAAATATCTCGAAAATTTGCGAGCTGTAAATTGAACGCAAAAATATGTGAACTGGTAGATAGACGAGCTTAAATCGATTCAGAAAATTATTTTGAATCGATCGGTACTAATAATCTTCTAAGCGTTACATACCTTTGCACAAACATATAATAGCCTGAACCACAAGTGGTATAAGATATAAATATATGAAAACTGCTTTTCCGAGTTAATTAGATTGGTCGAAGCAACGTAGATATATAGATTTGAGAAAATCCAACTTTCTGTCAAAGTTTTTAAAAATACGTAAATTGGTCTTCAATACGACGGAAAAATTTTCGATGAAATATTTCTAAATATGAAAACGATGTAATGAAATGAATGCTATCTTTAGCTCGTAAATGTTTTTAAATTGAATGTGAATTTAATGCGTGTGAAGTCATACATGTCAAATGTTAAAGATTAATCACAAGCCTTTTTTTTTCGTTTAAATGACCACTCACATTCATGTGTACAAAAATATGGCGAAGGTCAAGGAAAAAAGGTGATAAATTGTGGTCGCTGGATAGGAGGTACATAACTGATCGTTAAGTGTTATACTTTTATCATAATTGAGTGTCTAGTATAACTATAGCCATACGCCAATCGTAATAAAGGCATGGTCTGCCGTACTAGAAATTAAGCCTTGATATGACGATTTGATCGTCATGCATCGTCATGCATCGTCATGCAACGTCATGCATCTTCTTCATGAAACATTATGCGGTTCTATAAGTCATATATGATTTGTATTTTACACCCACAACACATGTTGTTTTAACGGCTTGTAAATGATATAAAGGTAGGATAAACGTTGATTATCGGGGGACGTGAACAGCCGTCTATTTGACTGCATAAGTAACGGGCAGACTTATCAGTAAATATTATTTATCCGTAAATAATATGAAAATGATGACATCATAATTCACTTAAGACTCTTTTTCATTTAAAAACCAAAAGCTAATGAAGGTATAAAAAAATTCGCTATAAATTAATAAATAAAAGTTTTTTCTTTTTTTTACTATTGTTTTTGTTGGTTTTTTTTTTTTCTCCAAATCCATGGCGACAAGTGGCTTTTACCGTGAAAACAGTTTAAAATGGAGAATAAAAATTCTTTCTTAACTTTTCGTATTTAATGAAAGAAACAAAAATCAATAACAATTACAACAACTACATTAAGTAGTTACAACATAAGCATGCAAAAGTAATTGTTAGAAGGAGAGTTCAGTGGATTTATAATGCAGACACATATTGCAACAAATTTTGCAATACATATGTATGTAATATCATCTCGTGACCCACGTGCTAGCTACGAGTGAATTTGATTCATTATTATTATTATTGTTGTAGTTGTTGTTGTTAGTGTGTAGTTGAGTTAGACGCAAAAACAATTTAGACTATAAATGACCCAGTTTGTTTAATTTTTTTTATAAACATCATCATGGTAGTTGGTTACATTACATTTGTCAAGTGTTTCGAATGCCTAGAAATGCGAGTCAAAGGAACAGCTGCACAAAACGTATATATTCCCGGTAAGAGCAAATAATGAATTTATTGGTTAGAGAATATTTGCGTTAATATTATATTTTCGTGCACGCGTTATCAATACAACACTCCATAGCGATCAAACCGATCACGACCAGGCGGACGGGTAGGTGAACATAATTGAATTGATCTGCGAATTCACGCTAATAAAGAACGTTAGAGCGTCTCTAATGCGTATTTCTAGCTGTTACAAAGGGAAGAACAAATCTAGAACTAATCCTTTATTTAACTTATCATGAATGTAACGGATTTGTTTCTTGTCGTAAGCATATCTCTTAATATGTATTAAACAAGAGATCTTAGATAAACGTCTACTTTCGTTTTCAGCGATATTTTTACGGCACTTTTTGTCACTTTTGTCAGGTGAAACAAAATCGAATCTTAAATTCATTTAATGAATAAGTGTACAAGGATCAATTTAATAACATTTTGTTAATCTGATAATTACATATAATTATTTTTGCTTTAAATAATATTCGGCATTTCAAGACGTGTGCGTGTATGGTTCTAAAAATTTATTGTATATTTTTATACTCATTACCGAAGGTGAGGGATACATTTCATTTTGTCATTTGGTTTGTAACTCCCAGAAGGAAACTTCGGAGACTCCACAATATTCTTGATTAGCATCAAATTTAGAATCAATTTAAGCATGTCCGTCTATGCATTTGTCCGTCTGTCCATCTGTCTGTAGTAAACATTCTCCTGGTCGCAAAAATGAAGATATCGGCTTCAAATTTTGGTAGCAACACAGGAAGTTTTTTCGCATGCGTTGCTATAGAAATTTGGGCCAAATTGGTAAGAAGCCACGCCTACAGTATAAGCTGAAATCTGAAAATCTGAAAATTTTCTGGCTATTTTCCTCAGTATTCCATGGATGGCTGTATTCCACGCTATGCCATAAAAATAAAAAACAACTGCCACGCCTACCCATAAGATAGAGGTGATGATTATAAGAGATTCGGAACAGCCGAGTATAATTTTCTTACTTCTTATATATCGTTTCAAAAATCATTTGTGTTTAGTCTTATGGTGTAGTTCGTGCTATTTATGTGTCTATGGCTGTATACGTTGAATGATAAATGCCTATGTAGCGTCCTAAGGGTGACGATTTGAAGTAAACAATGGTTTTTTTTTCCAACAGTTGGGTTTTCCTTCATTTCCGCTTTTTTGTGTTCAAGAGCTTAAAAATAAAAAGCTATAACGAACGAGAACAATTTATTTGAAAATGAAAATTTCCCTAACAATTCGTGATAATATTTAGATTTCGAGGTAATGTTTAACGATTTTGGAAGCGTATAGGATAAGAGAATGGTTTATCGGACAAGCTGAACAAATAGTCGATAAAATTTGGGTCCATTTCGAACTTTTAAAGACTCAAAAATTTAGCTTTCGTTTAGCGATACGAACAAAACTAGTGTTATTTTTCTTTAAAAAAATTTTAGCATAGTTTTTTTTGGAAGCATTAACAAATATGGAAGACTCAAGTGATCTATTCTTATTCATCCTGTATTTTATAATTTTATAAAATTTCTGATAAACATTTCTAACTGATATCCAAATAGAGATGGAAGTTACTGTTGATGATATATGATAAGTTTTGCATACATTACCAAAAGTCGAAACGGTCATTGGACTTAATTCTCCAAAAAAGGGACAGGAAATCAATTTTACTTTTACACAAACCGATACAAACAGATTATGAAAGTCAATCCAAGAAAAAGTATTAAAGCAAAAGAAAAAAAATATTAAAACAAAAGTAACAGTAAAAGTAAAAGCAAAAGTAAAAGTTAATAAAGTGCAAAATTTTATGAAAATTGCAAATACAACAATTAAGGTTTGGTTTTATAAAATGTTACTTAAAAAATATTTATGACACGACATTTGTTAGATACTCTCTTAATTACCACAAAAAGGGCTGACTACAAATGACTTAATGCGCGTCACTTAACATTCATGTACGCGTATAATAAATTATTCTACTGAAGAGAATATATTAAAGGATCTTCCTTGGCACTTATAGGAAAATTTATAAGCAATAATAACGTTATAAATAGCACAAAAATGAATTAAACAATTAGTTTGATAAGCGGAGGTAACTTTTGAGAAAATTTCATTAAACCATTGGCTGAATCTATAATACTGTAATTGATTTCCGCTCTTCTTCTTCTTTACAATATAAATTTGTTCACTGGAATTTGTAAACGAGAATTATAAATTGAAATAGATGATTCAAGTTCGAAATGAGATTTTTAAGAAAAGTTCATCATTTTAAAAGAAAAAAAAAAGAATTTATCGATTTTTCTTAACTGATACAAACAAGATACAAACAAGTATCTCATATTTGGAAATAATCTTTTGGAAAATTCAATGCACACTTGCGGTGGTGGTATAAGGACTGAATATCAAATTTTTTTTTTTTTTCATTTTTTCGTTTTGTTTTTATCCGTGTTTTACGAACGTAAAGAAAAAGCAGTAGTAAAGAAGCAGTAGTAGCATTATAAACGCTCTATGACAAATACTTGGAATCCTATCACTCTCCTTTATTATAATAACCTTGAGATAGGAATTGATATATTCTTAAGTTGAGTATGATCTCTGAAATGCATTTCTAAGCCTTACAAGACAAGATACTTGTATGTTTTCCCTTCGATAATGTAAGCAAAAACAAAAAATCTCTGTTTATCCATTTTCTACTAAATCTTTTGATTGGATCACAATGCTTATGTTTGTTGTTTTTTTTTAGCTTTTTCTGAAAACCATCTAAACCAGATCAACTATTTATCGATGTGTGTAAAAACATTAATTTAAGTACATAAGAAAGAGGTTATGAGAAATTTGCAAATTTAGAGTTTAAAATTGAGGCAAAAAAGGTAAATTTTTATGAAAAAGATGATCTAACCTTACAATAAGAAAGAAGGCAGTAGTAGTAGTAGTAGTAGTAGTAGTAGTAGTAGTGTTAGCACTTAATACGATCGAACATTTGTCAGAGTTTACGCAATTAATCCCCCTTGCTCCAAGTGAGATATTGACAAATTGAATGAAAATCATTATTTCATTATTTTTCCGAAAACTTTAAAATTTTTATTCATATCTTCGTATCAAATAAAAAAATAAATTAAATAAATAATTTTTTTTTTTTAATTGCGACATTTTCTCTATTTTTAAAAACTTACTTATGTTTTGGAACGATATACTCGCTGCTTTTCTATTAAAAAAGTTAAGCTCAAGTTATTGGGAATATTTTTTAGGACTCGATCTCAATTCAACAACTTTATTGCTCTCAAATAGATTCGATGATATATAAATTTTTTAATACTCAAATTTAAAAAAAAAAAAAAAAAACAATTAAAAAAATCCAAATATTCCACATATTGATCCCATATAACTTAATTTTTACGACCGGGAACATTCTTACACTAATAAGCAGATCGATAGACGGATAGATAGCCTAAGTGGATTTCGAATTTGATGCTTATCAAGGCTGAAGCTTCCTTCTAAATGTTACAAACGTCTCTATAAAGAATTAAAACTTCATTAATTTATTATATTAAGTAGAAGTGGCCGAGTTTTCGCATTCTTGTTTGGATACCCCGAGAATAGCTAGCACAATTGTATTATCGGAGTGTTCTTCGACGGATTTGCAATATTAACTTGAATCCAAGAATTTTTAATATTTTTCCCAAATTTGAAATCAATATTTTCATTTTTTCGGCCAAAAGAATGTTTACCACAGACTTTACGCGTACAAATAGACGGTCGGATGCTTAAATTGTCTCTTAATTTAATTTTGATCAAGAATATACAATATATACTTTATGGTTGAAGCCATTTTGTGGCTATAAAAAAAAGAAAGTAATTCATAAAGTGCGCTTTTTTAAAGCTTACTTTGAATATTTTATTTATACCGAATATATAACGGAATATACAAACGAATGTTTCACAATTATAGCAGTAAATATATAAGAAGAAGTTGCCAGATTAATGGTAGAATCTATAACATCAAATGACGATTGCTAGTACGTAAAGTATTTGTTTTTCTAGAGAGTTTTTCTAAATACATTTAATTGATGTATTATTTGATACGAAGGCTATTAACAATAAGTCGAAAATCTAAATTTCTCGATAGCATTAAAAGAAGACCTATAGAAATTCTACCAAAATTTATTAGCAGAAAACAGAAACAAATCAGTTCAGTGTTCAATTATTTTTTCCTTTCGCACATAAACTTAACTTAATGTTATCGTATCGTATACCGCCGCTTTCTTTTTTCTTTTTTTTTATGCTCAGTTCTAATGCAAATTGCAAAGTTACACCCAAGTAGGTATCGCTATTATTGTCATTTTTCTTACACAGTTGTATTTTAATGTAGAAAGCGATTAACGCAAAAAGTTACACTCTGATGACACTCCCAAGATTCCGAAAACAGACTAAACAGTCAAGAGCATTTGAACCATTAATATATGTCTAAAAAATGTTAGTGGTTCCAATTTCTGTATATTTGACAAAGTTTATATAACATCACCCGTGGAGAAGCCATTATATGGATGGATATATTTTGCTTTTCTAACTTGTTTTTATTTCGATGGATAGAGACGACTTTTATTCTCACTTGAAGTGAATCTAATCTGTACTCTACTACTACTACGAGACTTAAACTAATATAAAATCTTCCATTTATGGAAAAGAATAAAGAAATTTTTTTATTAAACAAAGATTAGAATCAATTTTTTTTACATTCGTGATAATATACAGAAATAATGATTTGAGAAACGCATCGAAATAACAATTTATATCAAAATAGTACAAAATCTTTGAGATATTTTATTTATCGAGTTATGAGTATTTGGTATAAATGTAAATTCTCTTCACAACAAAACCTTTATGAATGATACAATCGTCATTGCATTAATTACTAGGCGTAGCATCAGCTAACGTTGCTCTACTTATTCATAGAATGTAAAACAAATTGAATATTATTCAATCAGTCCTGACATTGACATGAAAACTTTATATATAAAAAATTTTATAAAATGTCTCATCGTGTTTTTTTTTGTTTTTTTTTTTTTTTTATTTATTTTTTTTTTGCAAAAAATTATGCCCTATTTTTATTTGAAGTCTAATTTGATTATTCTATTGGTTTATATGTAATACTATTAGTAGAGCATCATAATAACAGCGACATTAGCCATATTGTCATAATTTGTTAAATAGTTTGCACATAATAAATCAAGGTCAAAAGTTGAATAAAAAATTATGAATATTTACTACATCGCCTAATGATGTAGCTAAATATTAATATACTGGCTGATGAACGATTGAAAAAAAAAAAATGCTATCAATGTTTCTAATATGTTAGATATCGTATCATCGTATGATCGTTAAAGCGATTACATGAAAGAGGTGTGTGGGTAAACAAGAGTCATTGAAAAAAAGAAAAAAAACATACAATTTTAATTAAGTTTTCTTTATTGCGTTTCAATATATATTTCAATATAAAGAAATGCATCAGATTCTCGCTATTTTGTAACTAATAATGTTATAAGAAAGTAATTTAGTTTTTTTTTTTTTTTTTTTTTTTTTTTTTTTTTTTTTTTGGTACAAAGGCTGAAGCTTCCTTCTAGATGTTACAAATATCTCTATAAAGAATTAAAACTTCATTAATTTATTATATTAAGTAGAAGTGGCCGAGTTTTCGCATTCTTGTTTGGATACCCAGAGCATAGCTAGCACAATTGTATTATCGGAGCGTTCTTCGACGGATTTGCAATATTAAATTGAATCCAAGAACTTTTAATATTTTTCCCAAATTTGAAACCAATATTTTCATTTTTTTTCGTCCAAAAGAATCTTTACCACAGACATTACGCGTATAAATAGATGGTCGGATGCTTAAATTGTCTCTTCATTTAATCTTAATCAAGAATATACAATATATACTTTATGGCTGAAGCCATTTTGTGGCTACAAAAAAAAAGAAAGTAATTTATACAGTGCACTTTTTTAAAGCTTATTTTGATTATTTTATTATATTTATACCGAATATATAACGGAATATACAAACGAATGTTTTACAATTATTACATGATTACATGAAAGAGGTGTGTGGGTAAACAAGAGTCATTGAAAAAAAAAAAAAACAACATACAATTTTAATTAAGTTTTTTTTTTTGCGTTTCAATATAAAGAAATGCATCAGATTCTCGCTATTTTGTAACTAATAATGTTATAAGAAAGTAATTTTTTTTTTTTTTTTTTTTTTTTTTTTTTTTTTTTTTTTTTTTTTTTTTTTTTTTTTTTTTGGTACAAACATCGTTTAGTGAATCGTAATCAATTATATACATAATCTGTCCTCCATGTTAACTTGTAAACAAGTTTTTCATGTAATATCGTATAAATATGAAAATATGAAAACTCGTATAATATGTAAAATCGAGTAAATCGGAAACAAACATAAAGTACTGATCATAAAACAAAACAAATATAACACAATTGATAAAGCAATTTTGATAATAATAAGGAAAACAATATAAAAGTTCTTTGTAGAACTATGACATAAGAAATATATAATATTGGACGTATAAATTAATTCGATCCATTTCTTTGTGGTTAAAAATGAATTTATCTCAGAACAAAATGAATGTGAATAGATTAGTCAAATTATCCATCGCTTGCTACTACCTGTTTCCATCTTTTTAATAAAATATGAATTCCGTTAGGGAAAGGCAACTGGCACATTGTATCTGAGCAAAGAAAACAGGCAATTATAAGAATGGAAGTCTAGCTCTAGATCAAATAGTAAATAATCAATTGTAACAAGTGTTAACCAAAAGGAGTAATATGTGCTGAGAGCAGCAACGAGGATGATAGCACATTCCAAGTTAGTGATGTTAGAGTTTCTTGGACAAGTTTTGCCAAATGAGATCGAATTTCGTCGTACTGAAAACTCATGATATCGTAATTTTCATATATATATATATCATGCTCTAGTTTGTCATACCATCATCATCATCAGCTATTATTGATAGTATTCCCTAATGATGGCAATCTAATGAATCTTTGCCCTTAAATCTTCTGGCCTCTATCTAAACAAAACTGAAATAAATTCTATTTGAGATCATCGTTACCAGAAAGTTTTGTTACTCCAAAAATTTCGAAATGTTAAACTCACGAACTGTAAAAGATGTGCGCGTAATATTCAATTTTCAAAAAAAAAAACAAAAAAACACAATCGATTTTATGGTATAACATTTCTGGCCGTTCGTTCTATCCTAGACTTTTCTGATCAAAATCGATTTCGATGTAATATTGTATCATCTATTTGTGACGCTTTGATCATTAATCATTTAAGGAACAAGCGACCTACGCGACCTTCTTGTTGTATTTGGATTTTAGCAAATGATGTAGGTTTCGTGTGTAGCATTGTTTATATTAATTTTATATTTTTTTATTTTATTTCTTTGTTTTTATTAAGCAAACAAACAATCGATCATTATCGATCATTAGTTTATTACAAAAATCTAGAACTAAATTTATGAGTTTTCATCATAATTTCAACTGAAATTACGATTTTGTTGTTAATTGACATTTGATACCTTTTTGAGGTTTTAAGTGATTTCAACTGGAAATACCTGAAGAAATGCTTAAAATCAAACTAATCAGTTCATTGTAAATGGACGCTAATTGAAAACAATCATAAAACTATTTATGTTTGTATGAATATCGAAAATGCTTAGATGTCAACTAAACTTACGGAAATTTTTCACAGGGAAACTTCATTTTCGTGTAATTCTTTTCAAATTATTTCACATGACATTTTGTTTTGATTTCTTTGAATGTCAAACACACGCTCCAAAAAGCATTCCAAACTATTCAAATCTTTTATCAAAAGCTTTTGTTTGTTTATTCGAATATACCTGCGATAGTAGCAAATTTTCTATATTGATCCAAATCATGAAATGAAAAATTGAAAATTTTTTGAAAAATCTTCAATTGTCGAATATATTTGATAATGTTTTCGTTTCAATATAAAGTACAAACAAGGGAAAAAGCGAAAAGAACTTTACAGAAAAAAAAAAAAAAAACAAAGCGATTATGACGTCACGAAATTAATAACTGTGCGCTTTTCCTAAAAATCTAAACATCTTTGAGATTGACAATGTAAAGTATTTTTAATATAATTCGTATGAAGTGTAGTTTCATTCAGAACTATATAATATTAGTTTGGGGAAAAAGAAATCCATTATTTTCCAATTCGAAATGTTAAATAAAGTCCTGAAGTTCATATAAGATTGGATGGATTTCTTTTTCCCCAAACTAATATATCCAACTTCCAACAAAAGAATCTTGTTATTGAGAAGGATGTTTGTGTGTTGTTCTTTATGGAAAATGTTATGTAAAATACAATGACAGACAGACAGACAGACAATATCTCCCGAAACAATTAAAAAATAAAAGACTTCGTTGGAGTCTTTTGCAAAATTATAAAACAAACGATACCGATATTCCATCAGTATACATAAAATTTTTAGTTTTGTTTAGTTTTTCAAAGGGATGTACTTGTAACCTATAGCTTAATTTTTGTAACCGCTACCAAAATATGAAAAGTGCATTAAACTCGTTCTCCTTCTTTAAAAAATGTAAACAAGTTTGGTTTATATGTATATATCTCGTTTGCTAGTCATTAAAGAGGCATCTTATTGAGCTTATGAGTTGATAAAATTATACAAAATGGGAAAAAGGTTAAGGTGCGCGTCACTTAAAAATATTCTAATCAATCTCTCGACTTAAGAATAATCACTTAACTAATTGCAATTTTACTTATGTGATTGTATGGGTTAGAAATATCCGGAAAAATATTTTTTCATATTTTAGAAAGTAATCGTTTTTCAAATCATGAAAATTTACAGGACCTTTCACTATAGAAATTAGATTTTCATTGCAATTCTCTTCGACATTTGTAAATTGCCGACAAATTCATTGCGTTTCCTTACGAAAAGCTTTGATTTCGTTTCAGTTACGTACAACAAGAGACAAAGAAAGTTAAATGAATAATTTCAATGATGATTAAACATTGATGATATTGCAGCACACAGACACATAGTAACAGAATGATGTTAAAATTACTCTCAAATCTGAAAATGGATGAATGAAGTTACATTTCTTTGAGTAACATTTTCTTTCCCTTGTTGGCTACTAAAACAATTTTTACAAAATAAATATTTGCAGACAATCGTTAATCTCTCATTCTTGTCCAGTATTCAAATTCTATTATCCAAGTAAGATTATCCGAAAAAAAAAACTCGTATAAATATTGTTGTTATTTTAGAATTGTCGAGAGCTATCTGTATGTATAAAAGTCTTCCTTCAGTCATAAAGGATATAATTCTTCCTGATCATAAACGTGCTTCCGTTATCAAAAATTTCTGAACCATTTAGATTGTGAAGTATGAAACAAAAGGTCACTGCTCCCCAGTTGCTAGCAGAACTTGTGGTTGAACCTTTTCAAAATATGCAAAAATCATTTGACTAACAGCAATGCCTGATGTGGATGCTACTTGACTAATCAGGCTTGAATAGTGAGTGACAAAACAAAAATCGATTTTATTATCAATTAGCGATGATTTATTTCGAGAAAAGCATAAGCAATATTGATTCGTTATATTATTTTTGAATGTATTTTAGTTAATGGAGAATTTTTAAATATCTTAGCGAGAGTCAAAGTCATCTCACAAGTTATTTTCAGTAGTTTTTAACTGTCAAATCATTATATAATATAAACAAGACCTTGAAACACGGCTTAATGTAGGCATCATTAACTTCAATTGATCAATCAGAACATTGTGTATGAGTGCACGTGACCAGAATGAAATTTTACAAACGTGTTATTTTCTGTGAATTTTTGGCAACTTTTCCTCTCTTGGGATCAGATTATAAAACAAATAAAACTATTATAGTCCGACAAGGCGCATCATTAATTAGCCTCCAGTATGTCATCTAATGGAATTCTCCTACTTTTATGGAAAAATATACTTTTCATGAGATACGAAATATGATTTATATGATGATAGAGGAGCTAAAATATGTGAGCTCTTTAGCTCTTTTTTTTATCAAAGATCTTATTAAACGTCAACTATTTTCATCAGAAAGTACTAAAACTTAGACTTTATTGCCATATAAAGTATTAATTTTCACCACGTAAGTCTATTTTTGAAGTCTATCCAATGTAAGAGGTCTCATAAAAAGTAAATCTTTATAAATCAACAAAATCTACTTTTTAGTACTTTATGGTCTTTGGCAAAAAAAAAATTAAATTTCGATAATTTAGAACCATTTAAGTCACGTTATAAAAACTTCTATGAAAAATACATATTAATACAAAAACAAATTAAAACGTTATAGTCGTGGAAAGCCAACCATTAAATACCTCACATCACTTAGTCTAATATAATTCTTCATTCACTTTCTTGAGAAAGTACCACAAATTATATTAGTTTGGGGAAAAGGTAATCCATTATTTTCCAATTCGAAATGTTAAATAAAGTCCTGAAGTTCATATAAGATTGGATGGATCCATTATTTTCCAATTCGAAATGTTAAATAAAGTCCTGAAGTTCTTCTAAGATTGGATGGATTACCTTTTTCCCAACCTAATATATTGTTTCCACGTAACGAAATGCTTTTCATGGGGAGCACTTACAACGAAGGGAGCCTGTATGATGAACTGAGAAATTTAGTAAATTTAATTTTTATATTATAGGTTTTATTCTTCGATATAAACTAATATATTGGCTTATAAAATGGAATTAAAAAAATTTGTATCGAATGGGACTATTTTTTTTGGATCACCTCTCTTTTAATTGTTCCTATGAAAAGAACATTTTTATACAGTAAAAATGTCTATAATTTTTAATATGTTTAATAATCATGCAAATGAGACCCTTATAATAATTGGAAATCAAAATTAACCATGCTAAATTTAAACCACGTAGATCTATTTATTCGATACTACCAAGTAGAAGAATTCGCATGAAAAGTAAGACTTTATATGACAAAGATATTTGATGTTTAATATTTCTTGTTAAATATATGAGTTCCTAATAATAATTTGGATCAAGTAGATCTATTTTTTGGATCCCATATCCTTTATAAAGGGTCCTCACGAAAATTAAGTCATTATATGAGAACAGAATCTAATTTTTAGTGCTTTATGACAACTAATAGTAAAAGAATAAGAAGATCTTTGAGAGAAAATTTCTTAAAAAATTTGCTAAATTTGAACCATATCAATTGATGGCTGTCTGTGTGATACCCTCCCTATCTTATAAGATGCCCTATAAAAGGCATGCAGCATTCGAATGGAAATACGGTATAATTGTTGGTATTTTCTTAGGAGAAAAAAAAAAACAAATAAAATAATTGTATTGTCAAAACGTTATAGGGTATTGGAATGTTCGTCTTTGTTCGATTATAACGTTTTAATTTGCTTTAACCTAAATTTATATGAAAGAATCACAAATTTGTTTTTTTTCATTGGCGTTTCTTCTCTTCATTTTCTTTTTCTCACTATATATATATATATATGCATGTTCATGTCTACTTATATATATATATATATATATATATATATATATATAGATTTCGGTATATAAAATACATTTTCAGATCACTTTATTCAACTCAACCGTAGCTCAGTGAAGGTTCTTATGGAGAGTAATGATTGTATGAGGGCGAATTTAGAAAACTAACATTAAAGTTTTCTCAACCGGAAAGCATTCAATGTAACGTGTGCTGTTTAATGCAATCATTTCTATGAGTGTAATAGTTTAAAAAACTCAACTGGTTTTTGAAAACCGGTATAATGTTGCATTTGTTAGCGCATTGCTATGTTGTCGTTCCTGCACTTAGATGTGAACGTCTTTTCTAAAACTTAAACAAAAGCTATGTACAGATAAACGAAAATATCAAGCGCTTTTAGCATTTCAATAAGAAGGTTATATATTAACGAGTTGTCCTTATATTCTAATTTAACAAGATTATCGGCACGAAAGCAATTTGTTATATTTGTATAGATATACAAAAATATATATGTAGATACATTGTGATCTCTGATACAATTAAAATATTTAAAAAATATTTTTAAAAAACCTTCAACAACCTAAACAGATCTATACCTTATAGCTTTATGTTCCTCTAGCCATTCTACTACAAAGAAAAAAAAAAAAAAAACTCAAAATAAATTATTTTGGGCAACCGGCTTGTACTTGAAATATATATATATAAATATATACACATTTGTATTTACAAAAAACAATCAATATTTAACCTGTAACCCGCTTTAAATTTTAGTGAAAAGTCAAGTCTATTTACATTTTATATAATCTCTGTTGTGTGTGTGTGTATTTTCGAAAATGGCAAAGACAGATGTAAGTATACCGTTGATATTTAGAGTTTTCTACATTAGGCTTCTGAATGGGCTTGACGATCCCGAAAATACTCTGCCAATGGCTGCTCATTTAAAAACAAATTCGGAAATGAATCGTAGTAGAAATTTAATAATTTTTTAATAAAAAATTGAAACAATACGTAATTTTTATTCTGTTTAATATCCAATTAATTTGTACAATATAAATCTAATATCACATATGTTGTTGTTGTTTTGTTACATGCGTTTATAAATATATATATATATTTATATATATATATAAATATATGTGTGTCTTTTGCTTTTTAGGTGTATATTGCCATAATAATTTCCTTATTATCTTTAGAAAGAGATATATAAAAATTAAAAATTAAAAAAAAAAAAAAAAAAAAAAAAAATTCATTTAATATTAATTACAAAAGTACAATTTTTTTTTCAATTTCATTTTCATTATAATTTCCTTTTTCTTTTTTCTGTTGATTATTCTTTTTTACCTTTTTAAAAATGTTTTTCCTGTCATTTGATATGAATTTTGCCATTTTATTTTCCTCGTTCCTAGGTATTTAGAAAATGTTGAGCTAACTTTATATTACCTTCAATATCTTTGACGGCTGAATTAAATAAATTTGTTTCGAATTCATCCATAAGGGGTAAGGGGTAAATGTCTTTGATCCCATTTTTATCCATTAGGAATCTTGTTGAAAAGAAACGAACACCTTTAGCAACATCACATGGTATATAAGCAACTTCTTCTATGGTTCGGCCCCGTATTGCTCGAATAACATTGTTTGAGAACATTGCAGCAGCGTAAGCCATCGAAAAAACGGACTCCCCTTGATTATCTTTAATTTCGCTAAGTTTTACACTAGCGTTTTGTATAGCGTTTGTTAATATTTCACGTTCAATATCGTATATTAATATTTTGGGTTTACATTGACTTAAAATAGGTGTAACGCTTTCAGCAGAATGTCCTCCTATTACGGGAATATCTAATTTAGTAGGATCGATGTGTTTTAATAAACCCAACATTGCTCGGGCTCGCATCGTATCTATAGAGGTGCTTCCTGATAACAAACGTTTATCGTAATGATTTTGTTTTGTTAAAACTTCTGCGGCCAGCGGTACTAATGCATTTACCGGATTTGTACAAATATGAATAAAAGGTAATTTTGAATTAACTTGAGGAACGGCTTCAATAATCTTTTTAATAATTGGAGCATTGATCTCAAAGTATTCATTACGAGTTTTGACTTTTGGTGAACGTGTCTGACCGCCAACTATTAATACTAAATTACTAGACTGTAACGCAGGCAATAACTCTTTTTCTCCTTTATAACATTTAATAACGGGCTTTGTATTTATATCCATCAAATCTCGACTTACACCCTCACAGTTCACAATATCGTACAGTGCTATTTCATCCACATCATTATTTACTTTAACATAAACACCTAAATGTCGTCCTACTTCCCCAGCTCCGCCAATAATTGTCACTTTTATTTTATCAGAAATTGAATGCAGACATCTTTTAGCAAAATACCTTAAGCTGACCGATGTCAAAAGTTTTAACATTTTTCGTTTTTGTATTGCACAAGAATTTTGTAGTTTTTTGTTCGAAAAAGTTGACGAAAATAATTTCAAGTTTTGGGTTTATTTCAAAATGAAATGAAAAAAACGCTATGTTAATATGCTTGAAAGTAACATTCGTTGTACAAAACTTACATAATCGTTGGCCCTTGAACACGGGCTTGATCAAATTAATTTTACCAGGTTTTGCATTATACTTGCAGTTTAGCAAATATTCACGTCAGATATTAATTGCTAAGTCACAAACGATTTTCCGGCTGCCATATTATTATTTCCATTTCCAAAGCATTTGTTGACTTCAGTTTTTTTTTTTCGGATTCAAAGCAGAATTTGACTTTAAATAACATTATATAAACTGCAAAAACAATTAATTTAATAGCTTGGCCTACTACTTACTGTATATACACTTTTTTTACTGAAGTTTTTTTGACTACAGTCGTAAGCATTAATGCATTTTATGAACAAAAAAGAACTTTTGCACTTATGTGGTCCAAATTTTGTATACTTGGCTTTTCTATCAAATTATAATTCGAGACGAATTTTCGTCGTAGAATTTTAAACATACGACTTTTTTGCCAAATAAAGTACAATATTTCGAAGTAAATGTTATATTCGAAGTAATTCAAAGAATGCTCCCATTAGATCCAAATTTTGCACATTTATTTGATATATTGAAATATTATTTTTTATCGATTTTTTCAAGAAATATTAACAAGTCAAAAAAATAATATTCGAATGTAACCGAATCGTTTTTACTCGCCACCTACATATTAAATAAAGAATTCGAAAGAAAACCAAATTTCCAGACTTGTAGGTTGAACGCGAAAATACATGAATACCTATCAGAGAGAGAGAGAGAGAGAGAGAGATAGACCTACAAGAGATAGACCTACAAACAAACAGATAAACTTAAATCGATAAATCGAAAATGATTCTGAATAGAATAATGTAAAAAAAAGGCAATTTTAGCTTATCTTCTAAAATATGTGAAGTAAATACATTACTTGCAAAAACTTCGATATTTTCCGAAAGCCTTCCAAAAATACTACCGGAGTCAAATGAAACATAAAATTACAACCTAATCTCTTGCCTATCAATTTTTAACTTCTCTAACGCATTAACATTAAATATATTTAAAAAGTATTTATTATCATTTCTTGACATTTCCAAACAAACATATGCCAGTTTAGCTTCTTTACGATGACCGCTATGCAAATATGAAGCTGAGAACGATTCGAGCGAGACCTACTCCATCTATCAAGGAATTAAAAGTTTAGAATGATATTCTTAGAATTGATTATAAATCAAGCTACAGAGTTACCATTTCGGTTCACATGAATAATATAAAATGTTCGTTCCTGCCTTTAATGAATGCATCAAAACAAGCAGTTTTGCTCAAAAAAAAAAATCATCGACGAAAGACAAGAAAGATATTTGAGTATGAGAGGAATTTTTTACAGCCCTAAGATTTCAGATTAATAGAAAAAAAAAACGATATAAAATTTATCATAAGAAAAGAACATGCTTGTAATACGAACTCAAAACTTCAAAACCGTTTTTCTCGAAGCACAATTTTAGAAAACTGCACAGAGCATGCAGACATAATTCAAGCAATTTCCATTTTTTTTTTCATTCATTCGAATTTGTTCAGTGTCTTTAAAACAGCACTCTCTCTCTCTTGAAAATGACCTAGAATTTTTAGATAAGTTGAGCGAACCATTCTTGTAGTAATAAAAGGGTGCCCTTTCTCGGTTGAAGATTGAATTTTTTCATTCAAATACACGCCAATCATATAAAAATCAATATTTCTAAAAAAATCCGATGTCCATTTTAGAATATAAGATATAGGAATGTTGATAAAATTTTGTTTTTTTTTTCAATTCAAATATGTGCACCAATTATAATACGCGCCTTAGAACCCCTTGAACTGGCGATGCGTCACAAGAATTGCTGAGGTGTTGCAATTTTCTAATATCTTTCCAAAAAAAAATTATGATTTTTAATGCTTAAACATATGCTTAAAAGTTTTACATAATAATAATAAAAAAAAAAAAAAAAAAAAAGAAGACAAAAACTTCTTTTTCGAGCTGCCTAGCTCCTTAGGGGCGCCTCTTGGTCTTATATAAAAAGTAATCAAATTTTAGTAATTGAATACGCTTTCAATTGTAAAAAGAACAAGATTATTACCCTAATGATGACCTTGTTTTTTTACTGAGCGCTAACGTGATTTAGAATCTATCGAAATTTTCGAAAATCTAATACATCTATATGCGAATTATGCAGCATTTAAATGCAAAATATTGGAGAAATGATATTTACTTAAAATCCAATATTTAGTCCCTTCGCAGCTGCTTCTAACAAATTTGCCCGACTTATTATGTGTTTCTGATAGGTTTGGCTTCTAATTTTTCTTATTCAGCAAATGCTGAGACCTTATATGTGAAGCGATTAGATGTTCGGGCTCAAGTCCTTTTACATATAATTTTACAAGATCAAGCAAAAATTATAAAACATTTATTTAAATTTCCCCAATAGTGGTTTTACATAAAACTTGAGTATGTTTAGATTAACATTTATATATATTTATATATATATATTATATTTATAGATATAGATATATATATATAGATATTTATATATATTTATATATATTATATTTATATTTAGATTGATTATGTTAAGATTTTGCAAATTGTTCGCATCAATAAAAATCGTTGGCGTCAATCGATTATTGCATCTACTTACAATCATCTTTTCCTTTATCCTTCTTCGGTTTTTTGGCCTCTGCATCAATTATTTTTTTTGCTTTTTCAACTCCTTTTTTAATTTCTATGTCCAAAGTTCTCATACATTGATCAAAATTTTCTTTTTCATCTTTATCTAGTTCCGGAAGATTGAGGAATTTTTTAATACCTTTCTCATTCAATTCAAATGATGATGAGAAATATGGCAATTTTGTAAGTTCGGAGGGTACAAAAGCAGTAGCAACAGCAGGAGCGTTTTCCAAACCTTCTAAAAGAGCGTCGCAAAGCAATTTTGCCGCGTATGCTACGGCAAGTTGAGAAGTTCCTTTTCCTTTTTTAGCCTTAAGTACAGCTTCGCCAGCATTTATTATACGATTGTGAATCTCCTTTTTAACGTCCTCGTCTATATCTTTGGGAGGGTCCATAGCCGAAAATACCGGTATTATAGTATTTTTGGAATGACCTCCTATTACCGGTAGTTTAGTCCTCTGGGGATTTCTTAGAAGGGCATCGCCGACAAAGGTACTACCTCTCACTGAATCCAAAACACTCATTCCGAATAAACGTTTCGGATCATAGACGTTTTTGCTTTTTAATATCTCTGCAGTTAACGGCACGAGGGAATTAACAGGATTCGTTACGATAACAAACATAGCATCTGGGCATACTTCAGCCGCCTCTATAACAACTTCACTGACTATAGAAACATTTTTCTCAAATAAAGAATCCCGAGTTGCTTTAACATCTTTTCGGACAACGCCTGCTGCGATGACCAATATTTTAGAACACATCAGACTTTTTCTCAATTGCTCTTTCCCAGTAAAAGCATGAACAGCTGAAAAAGTATCTATGTGTGACAAATCCGCTGCTATGCCCTTAGTTTCCTCAAGATCGTACAGGGAAAGATCACTTACGCGAGTATTCGTCTTAGCGAACATAGCCAACGCTTGGCCTACGCCACCAGCAGCACCAACAATGGTTACTCGACTACAAAGAGCCGCCGTGAGAGAAAAATTGCGCCTTGATGTCGATATAATTAAAAACGTTTTACCGAAGTGTTTTAACATTTTTTTGTGAAAAATTATTTTTTTACAAAATAAAAATATTCAAATTATCTTTTTTTTATTTGAATGCTCGTCTTCAGATTAATGAAAATAAAATCTGATTTTTATTCCAGTGATTGTTGTCAATAGAATTTATGGACAGAAAATGTATTTTAAAATAGTTTTAAAAAGTACAGTAAACTACAGTAAAATATAGGGTAAATTAATACATTACAGACTACATATATAATGCTAGAAAAATGTACATTAGTTTCGTTTACGACCCAGCTGTAACAGGCCCGTGGTTGCATGCAAAGTTTTACAAGGCCATTGTCGTTTTTCAGCTAAAGATTATAAGGTACTCTTTTTAGGATGTTTTAGAGGTCCATATGGGCCGATTACTTGATTCCTGAATGATCTATTGCTATCAACCAAATACGGACGGAGTTATCTAATTTGCGCTTTCTACCTCAATTGTTGCGAGTTGTTCTGGGCTTTATGAATAGATAGAACAAACCCAGCGGAAGGGGCACCGGAATTCGAATATATGCAGTTATTCATGACGCATACTTCTATCTATCTATATATCTATCAATGACATGTCTATTCTTTCTATTAAGAACGTATGCTTTGCATATACAACAACAATGCCAAACCTCAAGTCCCACAGTGTATGATTAATTGAAAATCTTCAGATATACATTTTGTACGTCTCACATTGTATTTTATTTGATTAAAATTTTTAATTTGTTTCAAAAATATATTTTCCTCAATATACGACTGGTGATTTTATGTTCGCTTGATTTGTCCTTTTTAATGATTCCCCCCTCCGTTTCACTTAGTTTTAGGAGAAGGCTTGTTAGCTTGCGCAATACCTATTTTAATGTCCTCCTCCAAAGATTTCAAACTGATCTCAAGCATATTCTTCTCGACGCAATCCATAGGTGGCAATTTTAAAATTTCAGATACTCCTTCATTATCCAATCGCAATTTAGATGAGAAAAATGACGCATTAGTGACATTTGATGCAACAAATGCTGTCGAAAAAATGCCAGTTACTCCGTCAAGAGCGGCCAATAGAGAATCACAAAATAATTTAGTTGCATATCCAATACTGAGTTGAGCTGAACCTTTGCCTTCTTTTGCTTTGATTACGGCGTCACCCGCATTTTTTATGCGTTCACAAATTGCTATCTTATTCTCGGCGCTGAGACATAAAGGAGGTTCGCATTGTGTCAATATTGGCACAATAGTGTCCTTTGAATGTCCCCCTATTACAGGGACTTCGATTGAACCTCGTTCCCTTCCTACTGTCTCCGCCACAAACGTATTTGCCCGCAACGTATCGAGTAAGGATAAACCGAATAAACGTTTCGGATCATAAGCGTTATGTTTGCTTAATACTTCTGCAGCAAGTGGTATTAGTGAATTGACGGGATTTGTTATAATAACAATCATGGCGTTCGGACTATGTTGGGCCGTCATACCAACAACACGTGAAATGATAGCAGCATTAGCTTCTAGTAAAACATTTCGATCTTTTGCTTTTGCAGTACGTGCTACTCCCGCCGTTATCACTACAATATCGGTACATTGTAGAGATTTATGCAAATTTTCATTACCGACATAATAGCGTACTGTTGCGCACGAATCAATATGAGATACATCTATCGAAGCAGCTGGATTATTACGTCGATCAAACATTTTGAGAACTTTTAAACGAGGATTTGTTTTCATTAGCATACTTAAACATTGACCCAAACCACCCGATGCTCCAATTATTGTCAAGGAATGAGATAACGCAGCGGATGTGTTTATACAACGTCGGGCAGTGAATTTACACAAAGCTTTCGCTATAGATTGCAACATTTTCTCTTTTTTAATGCGCGAATTTTCTTTATTTTCAAGTTTATAGGGAGACATACAAAGGCAATAAGTAAAAATTAATTTAAATATAAATTCAACTTATGTATAAAAACGTGTCATATGCTTGATATGCAATAGCAGCAAGGACTACTTTTTAAAAATAAATGTAATGACAGCATGCATATATATATAGGGCTCCCATAGTCAAGATAACAGGTTAAATTTTGATTGAAGCTTGAAAACTTAAAGACTTTCATAAGTTTGTCAATTTTTTTCGTCTACGTAATACTACAATAGAATACACACTAGAATGTAAAGTTGCCAATCACTTCACTCACTAGTAATGTGGTAGGTAACGCATAACTGTTCAAAAATATAAATGGTTTTATAATCAATATTAATGAGTTTAAATTCTTCATCTTATGAGATCGAAATTTGAATGGCTTGGATGTCTCAAAAATACGTGCAAGAAGTAAATAACTCATGCAGTATTTGAATTGTTTCTCTGGCTGTATGGCATCAACCGTCTTATTGAAACCTTTGAAACCACATTTTTTCTAAGTTCATATATGACAATTCAGGTACAAAAAATCTAATTATAATGTCGCAATAGCAAGCAGCATTAGCTGTTATGATCTGATATCAATCGCACTTTCGAAAAAGAATGACGTCCCTAGTCCCAAAATGTACACCAAACTGTGAGGCGTTATGAATGCATTTTTTTCTCAATAATCATGGACGGAATTTCTGAATCTCAAATATAACTATTTTTTTTTTTTTGATTAACCAAGCCACCAAGATGAAAACGAACCTCATCGCTGCAGGCGATTTTGTTCGAGAAACTTGTTTCATAATCCATTTAACGAACTCTAATCTCTGTGTAAGCCTGAACTGTCAGCTGTCATACTGTTTCGTTTTTCTCTTTGGCAACACTTTACCGCACAAATATCGCACAAATAAGGTCTCTCCGTAACTGTAACTCCATAAAGGTAACTGCAAAATTGTATTATTGCATTGATTAGCTTCTATTAAATTATCATTCGTGTTTTAACAATTTAATTTGCTTTATTAAAGATCTCTATAATTATATTCTAAATTACATTAATGAAGATGTATAAATTATAATAACTAAATAGAAGACCCAGTATATGACACGTTTTGAATTCTTTTATCTCATTGGATTCATCTAGAAGACATATTGCTTTAAATACATTTTATCCATGATATTACGAGTAGATTCATATTCACAAAGGTGGTTGAGACCTTTAGGACTTCGTCTATATCTCCCTTTTCATCCTTTAAGTTACTTTACATTGGAGTTTTTTTTTTGTGCATGTTTCCCTACAAAGTGGCAAGGATTAGGGAAATATTTCATCTGTGAGATGCATCAGACATTTGTACCTCCTGACAGCGAAATGATATTTAATATATTAAACTCGATTTATTTTGGTTTTAAGCCAAAATTACGGCAAATCTGATTGTAATTTGATATATTCATATACTAATATTTATTACATTTAATGACTCATTAAAGATATATTTATGGCTCGCCCTTTTCCATCCTTAGATAAATAATCAGCTAAATATTTTTTTTAGTAAATGATTGCGCCAAAGGCAGGCAATCGTATTAAAAATAATTTCTTTTGTTTTTACATACAATCACCACGATTCCATATATCGATATCGCTACCGTCTTCCATTTTTAGTCATCTCTGCTTCACTTTTTTTTTTTTACTATTGTCATCATTTCATCTGTCATTCGATATTATGTAACGCCCTAAGAAAGTTATCAAATTAATTATAAAAAAGGGAAACTCTGCTTACATAAGTATTCAAAGTCATCGGATATAAAATGATTTATAATGTCAGTTAGTTGTTCATATAATTGTTTTTTACTCTCATTTTATTTATTTATAATATTTTTTTTTGTTTTTATTTTTTATATAGTGTATCTGAGATATTTTTTTTATAATTGTATTGCATTCAATTTATTTGAACTTACTTGTCATATCCTGAAACATCGTCTCTCTTGGGTATTAGCCTGTTTTTCTAACATGATTTATCTTTTTCTCTTTCTCAGTTTCTTTTACACTCTGTCTCCTTTCTCCTTCTTTTACAGGAGTTTTTTTTTTTTTATTATATCTTCTATTGTTAAAATTATTAAAGGAGATGGCTCCCATTGAGACAGAGGTTTATCTACTTTCTAAAATTCAACAGTTCAACAACTTTCTCCATTGAAGACGATTGTAAAAACTATCAATTTTCTAAGTAGACAGACTATTTACGATAAGAGCTCTTTGCGTTCTTGTCATATACTATCTAATTTTATGTATAATTTGAATTTTATTAAATGCACAGGGGATGTTATCCCTCCATACTGATGATACTGATGATGATGATGATGATCTACTGCATAAAAAAATATGTGAAATTAATCTCATATAATAAATGAAAGAGAATAAACCTCCCATTCGTATCAACTATCAAACGTGGAAAGTGGGCAATAACGTTATGATGTGAACACTTATAGCGCACATAGAGTGTGTCAATAATTTAATTAAAAATACATTGAACTTAAACTACAGCTAACTCTTGTCAACAAGGTAAAGATCAATTATGAGATAATCGAAAGCAATTAGTAGGTATTAAAAATATAAAAAAAAAAAAAGTACAAAAAAAATAAATTCGGTTTGAGTCGAATGTTGATTTCTTTCTTTCTTTTTGTATGATACCTGTAGAACTCTTACGAAAAAAATTTTACAAATTTATAGAACTTTTGTATCTTTATCTTTTCGTTTGAATTGGAGATTAGCTTATGGAGCGGATTAAATGATTTTCAAAACTTAATCGTGAGAGAATGTGAAAAAGACAAATTCTAGACAACAGAACCAAAATCATCATTTTAATCCAGAAATAAATGGATATCGCTAAATTAATGCCACACTATTGATAAGATTGATCAAGAATATGTTGATGACGTACAGTTTCCAATGCCTTCTGATCAAGTATGACAAATACCATATGTTTAATATATTTAAAAAAAAAAAAAAAAAAAACATTTGATTTCTTGTGAACGAAACGTTAGGTGGATACAGCGTCTTAGGCCTTTAATTATCGTCTAGCATGTAGCGTATAAGCTGGACAAAGCGCAGGCTGTTGAAGCTAAACCTTTATGGTTTTTTTTTTTGTTTGTTTTGGTGCATATTTGTGGATGATTTGCAAATGAAATGACAAAGTTGATGTATTCTCATTATTTGATGTAAGAATTATGCAATAACTTACTAACACAAGATATTAAGCTTTAATGAACGCGAAATTGAAAGGTCATTGACATTGATCCAAATTACGAGTGATTAGAGTGAATTGATAAAATTGATAGAACAAAAAATAAAACGAAAAATTTCTAAAGGCATCGTTTAATATCAAACGAAAAATTTATCTCTTCCTCAGCGGAAGTCGGGAAAAATTAACAAGCTGTGGGAAAACTTTCACCTTACTTTAGCTTATATATATATATATATATATATATATGCATATATATGTATTTATATTGTTAAAGAAAAATAACAAAAACAAAAAACGTAACTAATTATTTTAGCATACAAAACCAAACATAAATGAAAGTTGGTTCATTAAAAGATTTACACATTTCAGTGTATATATATATGTATATATATATATATGCATTTATGCATGGAAAAATGCTCCGCTTGAAGATCATGACGATGCACATGATGAAGACCAATAAATATATGAAACAAAGCCTCCTTGGTTACTGCAACGGGCTATAAAAGAAAGAAATAATTTTATGAAATGTACGAGGCTTCTTCAATTTTTTTGTAATTTCTATAGATTCATTATATATATATACATATACATATATA
This sequence comes from Glossina brevipalpis, assembly GCA_000671755.1. NCBI lineage: Eukaryota > Metazoa > Arthropoda > Insecta > Diptera > Glossinidae > Glossina > Glossina brevipalpis. Next base: position 459,015 of record KK351087.1, read on the forward strand.
CATATTTATATATATATATATATATACACAATACAAACGTCTAATATCTACTGCAATGTATTCATTTTGACCTACATAAATATATACGTAAAGTTGTAAAACTATACGTGTGCATATATTTCGTGTATATATATATATATGTATATATATATATATGCATGTATGCCTGACTATTATAAATAAGTATTAACGTAATAATAGAAAATGTAAAGACATTAACATACTTTTGTATTTGTAAGACAACACTAAGTGAACTACAAAATAATATTCGTATGAACAAGTGAACACAAAAAAAAAAAAAAACAAAAAAAACAAAAAATAAAAGAAAGAATTGGCGAGGGAGAGTCTAGCAAAAAAGTCAGTCAGCCATTCTTGGTGACTTTTTTTTTTT
>KK351087.1:460392-495114 GCA_000671755.1 Glossina brevipalpis
AACGATTTCGTAAATCACAATGCAATGTTCAATAGCTTGAATATGAGATTCGCTTCAAGTATATCTATGTGTGCGTAACTCTTTTGACGTCACGTTTAAGACCTCAAAACGTTGTCTAGACCGGACTCATTTATCGCTCACAAGAGACATTGTTAAAATGAAAAACAAAAAAAACAAAAAAACAGAAAAGACAAGAAAATATATATATATATTAGCTTTTCACATCGAGAAGGAAAAACTTTGCATTGCGGCGGCTACTACAAAAACTAGGAAACTTGAATGCAACGCTTCTGTGTCACTTTTAGACTTGAACAACAAATCTGATTTAAACATTTCTTATTTGAGTGTCATCCCCAATAGAATGTAGTAGAAATTAATTATTTCGATTCATACGTTTACTTTTAATTATAATTAGCCAAAAAGTTAAAAAAAAAAAATTCAAAACATGTTTTTACATTTCTGGTTTTTTTGAGTATGCTATGTTAAGTATATTATGTTATGTATATTATGTTAAAGATATTATGTTAAGTATATTATGTTAAGCATATTACATTACGTATATTATTTTAAATATATTATGTTAAGTATATTATGTTAAGAACATTTTAAGCACACTATACCTATTATGCTAAGTGTATGTAAGTACATCCCCGTTTAACGATGCTGTGTGACATGTTTTATACAATATATTCGAAGAATCCTATTGAACGGCTTGTGTTTATAAAGATTGTATAATATTTCAGAGTTGCAATGATTTCACATACCTTTGAAGAAACGTATACTAACTACGTACTATGTGTTTTTTTTTTGGAAAATTAACGAAAACAATTTATTATTATAAGTAGTGAGTACAAAAAAAAGATGTCAGTCTAAGTTGAAACGTGTTTTTGTCATTTTTTTTTTTTTTGTTGTAAGTTTTTCTTAATAATTTCGTTAAGCTGTTGGTTGATTGCTTAGTTTTTAATTAATGCATCATGCATTTATGTCGATTTGTTTGCCTTTTTGAATTATTTCAATTTACTGAATTGCATTCAAAACATTTGCTTACATATAGTAGTAGTAGTAGTAGTAGTAGTATACAGCCTAGGATTCATAAATAACGTACGTAACGAATCATGAGAAAGAAAATACAAATATTTGTGAAAAACAGTAAAAGATTTGCTTTTATTGCAAAATATCGCTTTAACAAAATTGCGAAGATGTAAAAAAAAAAATCATACCATAAAAAACAGTCTCAAATGGATAGCAATTATTGGTATATGAGAATAGATCGATTTTTTAAATAATATATTAAAATATTTGTAAATAAAATATATAATGTATATAAAAGATCATATATATAAAATATCAGTATTAAATTTTTTAGAGACTTTGTTAAGAGCATTATATCAACAATAATTATTCAAAAAAATTTTTTATATAATTTATTGTGATTCTTTTGTAGTTTTTTTTTTTTTTTTTTCTATAAATCTTTCATGCGGGATGAAGATTAAACCATTTATATGTGCCCAAGGCTGTATGTACTTACGAAAATATCACTACCTGTCGATTTTCAAATATATGAACTAAATATTCAAACGAAGAATACCATTCTGAACATTCTTAAGTTTGAAATGCTCAAACAATTAATTTTATCATAAGGATACTTGGATGCTCATATTTATAGGCCTCAAGTTCATGAAATCATTCACATTTCTATTAATGACAGAGAGTTGGTGCTTGTTACCAAGCGTTTCCTTAAAAACTCATTGATGATGGAATTTTTTGGAATAACACTTCTTTCATCCTTTTTCCCTTACTTTATAATTTTTTTTTTGCTCCGGCAAGTAGGCTTTTTTCTTAAAAACTAATAGCAAAGAAGCTTAAATAAATTGATTGCGAATTTGTAAATCGATGCAAAATCAATCAAATAATTTAATTGATTAAGACAGAATTAACACCTTTCAGGATTTTTTTTTTTATCGTTAAGCTCTGGGCAATGTTTCGAAAATCTTGATAAAGAGAAAAGCATGAATACGAACAATTGTTAGTACAATCGGAAACAAGTGAGCAGATTGTATTTAGACATATATATCAAATATATCCTACGCAACTTCACCAAATACAATTGTTAATTTTTTTTTTTTTTTCGTGAAAAAAAGGCAAAAATTACAGATTATTTCCATATAAAGGCATTATTTTTCCTTATAAGCGGGTGGACGAAAAACGTGAACTGACATGTTCCAAATTTAGATAATTTAATTCCCTTATTAAGGATCTTATTACTCTTCACCTATTTTCGACAGAAATTACTACTAATTAGACTTTGTTATCGTATAAAAAGATATTTTTCATGAAAGCTTATACGTGGGCTGGAATAAAAAGATAGACTTATTTGGTCCAAATTTGGTATACTTACTTTTTATATTGAAATATTATTATCGGCCAATTTTCATTATAAAATATACAACATAAAATTGGAGTTTTTTTACCATATAAAGTCTTACTTTTCGTGGTAACGGTTATATGCAAAGGTATTTCAAAAACTGAACAAGTCCAATCCGAATATTTCATATCAATTTAATATGCCGATCACTTTAAATTACCGATTTTGAAAGAAAAATTTTCATAGTTGCAAATTGTTTTGTTGTTAAGAAAACTTTTTCCAAAAAAAGGGCGTTATACAGTAGATTTGTCTAAGTATCAAAAAACAGCAGTGTACTAAGTTTCATCAGTATATCTCAAAAATTTGCGACACATATAGGTTGAACGCAAACATGCATGGACTGAAATCAGGCAGACAAAGAAAATGATTCTGAATCGATCGATATAATAAAGGTTAGATCTATCTTAAGTCTCTCTGGGGGTGATAGGTACATCCGAACAGTTAATATACCTATTACGGTAAATTGCGTGGGGATAATAAAAAATGAATGGAAATTTTAAGGCAAATTGTTTTCAACTAAATCAATACCCCAAAAAAATACATAAAATGTAATGATATTTGTAGATTCACGAAGCATGGTGTCAGGTATAAAAATGCACATTTCCAATTATAAATCAATTAATTAAAATGCTCTATCCATAGACGATTAGTTGTGAAATCTTTTCCTATTACCTTGTAATACACAAAATTGACTATAAAAAATGCATGAAAAAAAAGCTTTTAGAGTTAAAATTACTGCCATATGTTCTAATGTGAAAAAGGATGCCCCAAAGCAAGAATTCATTCGTGTATTTGAATGTACACTTCGCTGATATTAGATATTAGATCTTATGCGGAGCTTTGACATTCTAGATTTTTAAAGTAAAAGTAGAGTACTGCCTATGACAGGCAGCCTGAAAAAGCAACATGAAACATATGCTCATGCTTTTCCAAATTATGTCGAACATGCGAAGACCAGAACAAAAAGTAACAACGTTTATTATTATATGCCTGAAAGGATCAAATACCCCTACCAATTAGTCAAAATACTCCGACCCCACAAATGGTTTACGCTATCTAAGTAGCCTAATTCTAAAAGGCATATTGTTGTAGTTCCGAAAAGGTTTCCTACTGAAACATGGTCCTAAATTTCAATAACTCATCAGCAATTAGGATCAGAAGATAGAAAGAAAGATACGAATAAAATTAAGGCTCTCATTCAGAAATTCTAATAATTATAATAATGTTGTCGTCGCTTAAGAAATAATAAGCGGTGAAGTCACTGCAAAGTCAAGCACGTGAGCGAGCGGCTTACTAGACTAGAATCTCTATACTGGTTGTTAAAATCACGTTATGTATGTAGAATTGGATTGAATTCTTAACGGGCTAATAAGCCCAAAGATCTTATCCATAGTTACGCAAGCTGTGATTGCCGATATGCCGATATAAGGAAATAAACGGCTATTTCGCCCATAAAATACTACTTAACAATCATTTCAAGGGGTATGGTAGGGAATTGCCGCACGATGTAAATGTGCATGTGCGGGCAACTATTGGTACGTTATATATATATATATATATATGTATATATATATATGCATGTCTTAATTGAAATTCATTAAACATATTATTAGGTGTTGTCGATATGTTTACAAAATATTCGAACGCTCCTATATGCACTTAGCTATACGTTAGCAGTCAACGCACATGCACTTTGCAACTCTAGTCAGAGAAGGAAGCACAATATCAAGTCACAAAACGCGTGTGTAACGAAAAAATAATATGAAAAACCGGTACTATTAAATATTACACATATATGCATATGCAACAAATTCAAAATTCTCTATGTACGTGCAAGTGTGTCGTACTGTGGAATAAACAAATTAACTGGTTTTGAGGGTCAGTTTCATGCTTAAAAAGATAGCAGAAAAATATTTTCTATATATATATATATATAACGCATATATGTATATGAAATTTGTCAAATTATTATAGCATACAGAAATATGCCACGTATATATATATACATATATATATATATATATATATATATATGTATATATAAGTATGTATGAATATATGTATTTTGTTTAAACGAAATGTCTCATTTGAAATTTCACGATATTTTTAAATTGCATAGAGCGAGCATACAACTGCCACCACTGTGGTGACATTTGACAAATAAACGCTAAAAGATTTTTGGATACATTCACTGATATTTAAACGAAATTATTTCGAGAGATTAGGCTCAAATTCATCTGCTGTCTAGTTACGCATACAAGTAAAACTATTGTATATTTGGCTCTAAAAACTCATGAGAAATGGTCAGAAAATCTCTTCAACCACAACGAGAGACAAGTTGATGTGATATTTGAGTCATACTTTCCTGAAAATGCTGCTGGTTCAACAGTTACAATGAACGTATGCCTTACCGAGCGATGTTGACTAATACTTTTTTTTTTTTTTTTGCTATGAAATGGAAGCTCTATAGATATGAACGACGTCTATTTTCAGGAGAATGGCACCACTTGCCACACAGTTCGTGAAACTGTATCTCCATATTTTGTGATTGAAACACTCTATAATATAAACTGTTAATTTCGTTTTCATTGATTTACTTATTTATCTGCAGAATGTATTTATCATTAGATTAAGAATTGTCTTCCCTGATAAATTATTTCGATAAAAAAGTTTTACTTAAAAGTTTTCTTTTTTTTTTTTTTATCGATTACAGATCACCACTTTAGGTTTGATTTGTAACACATTTAGTTTAAGGTGGAACGTATGAACAAAAGTATTACTTTTTTACTTTTAAAAAGATTAAAAAGGTTAACCCGCTAAATAGTGACATTTTCTTTAGATTAAAGACAGCAACAAAATTTTGATTTTTTTTTGCTTTAAAATTGAAAAATCATTAGAAAACTCAATGTTTTTTTAGTGAAAGCTATAGAGGTACGTGCATCAAAGACTCTATAAAAATTAAATTTATTCAATGTCACCATAAATAGTGGTATAGTGCTTAACATATCCCTCTCTCTCTCTCTCTTTCTCTCTCTCTTTCTATCTCTCTCTCTCTCTCCATATCTCTCCCTTTCTTTCTCTCTCTCTCTCTTTCTCTCTCCATATCGCTCCCTCTCTCTCTCTCTCTCTCTCTCTCTCTCTCTCTTTCTCTCTCCATATCTCTTTCTCTCTCTCTCTCTCTCTCTCTCTCTCTCTCTCTTTCTCTCTCCCTCTCTCTCGCTTTCTCTCTCTCTCTCTCTCCATGTCTCTCTCTTTCTCTCTCTCTCTCTCTCTCTCTCTCTCTCTCTCTTTCTCTTTTCGCTACATATCGCGACGCTATGCATTTAAATATCGTAATATTCGAAATATTTAAAAACTCGATTTATATTTTCAACCTCTTTGTATTAAATTGAGTACTAATCGATCTCTCTTGTAATCAAATAACATAAATATTATATAAGCGATAAAATATACGGTATAATTACTATAATATTGATTTTCATTTTCATTGTCTACGCAATCTAGAAATAGGTGTTAAAAAATTCAATTTGAGTCGACTTTGGGTTCTCTACTTCTCTGTTTATCGTTTTTGGCTAGCTAGTCCTAGTTTTATTTTGGTTTTTTCTGTTAGTAATCTGATTAATTCAAATTTTTAACACAAGTTTGAGTTAAGTGTAGATATTAGTCGTTCAATAACTATTTAATTAGGTATACATAATAATAATTAATCACAAAAAAAAAGGTAAAAGTATTATTTACTTCTAAACAAAATCTTTCGATTTAATTAAAGAGTGTTTCTTAATAAGAATCCACTACTTAAATTTGGTGTAATTTTTTTTTTTTTTTTATTAAAAACGGAATGCTGCATAAGAGAAGAATGCGTCATAGTTGTGTAAAACCCAGTATCCAAAGTGAATCTTACTTTTTTCAAAATATGACCAGACTTTGAATGGCAGTCTTCGTTACAGGAAAACATGATAACGAAGTTCTTCTGGTCTCAAACGGATGGTATTAATTTGGACGACATATAGTTTCAGCAATAGGGCGCTACCGCTTATGAAACAATCGATGTATTGCAGTAATGATTTTTTAAATCAAATCATTTTACGAAATTCTAATACCAATTGACCAGCAAGATCATGCGGTTTAATGCCGTGCGATTACTTTCTTTGGGTTTTTTTTTTGAAATGACGGTTTTGCCCCGAGCTCAAAGCCGTGACTTAACGCTTATTTGATGAGATACAGCCGCGTTATTTGTCAAAGAGTTATCGAAAATTTCATCAAAGAGAATAATGGTCTGTCATCAGAACCCCGGGAGCCATTTACCGTATATTTTATTTCATATTTAATCGGAACATTTCTACTTTACAATAAAAATAAAAGTAACTCACTCACAAAAGCTTATTGAGACACCCTCTACAATCACTTCAATGATTGAAAAAAATATTTATTTGATTGCGTGGGTTATAAGCATTGAATATTCGTTACCAACTTTCTTTTTTTTTTTTTTTAAAAAAAAAGAGATTTTTTCTCTTTATTATGGTAATTTGCAAAGCCAACGCTTTTTAAGCTAGAGATTAGATTTTCATTACAATTCTATTCGACGTTTGTAAATTCCCAATAATTTTGATTTCATAGCCCCCTAAGGTTTCATTTCATTTCAGTACAACAAGGAAAGAATGAGTTAAGAAGATGTTTTTATATGTATATAATAGCAGAACCATTTAAAAGCTAACTGAATAAATAATTTCGATGATTAAATATTGATGATATTAGGACACAAACGTAGTAACATTTTTAATATTAATACTAACTCTAGACTCAACAATTGCTTAACAAACACGGTACACATGAGTAATATTTCAGTTTTGTTGGCTATTAAGTGAATTTTAACGATAAATATTCACAAACAATCTTTAATTTTTAACTTTTATTAACAATTTGCTTGAAAAAATTATGGGTAATTAGATGAATTGTTATTTAAAAAAAAAAAAAAAAAGTCCAAAGTAGAATTGACAACTAACGTCTCTAGAAATATTGTTATCTCGTCAAAGAACATTGTAGCAAAGTAATAATAAAAAAAAAACTATTTTTGTAAATTTTATGTTTTTCGAGAGGTGTAGCAGATTTTGTCAATTTTTATGGAAAATCGTGGAAATTTTTATTATGTATTTTATGAGCAGTAAGTTATATACCCAGAAAATGAACATGTGTTAAGTTTATATTATGCCATAGCCGTGCCCTTTGACTGATTTGACCCATTTTCCATTTTCTTTTCTTTTGTTTTTCAATTCGATTCAAATATGTTCATTTTTCCGACGGAAGAAATGCTTATCGCACACATTACGCAGAGCAACAGACAGACACATTCAGATCGATATACGGACGGACACACCTAGGGATATTTCGAATTTGATCTCTAATTAAGGCTATGTATCCTTTTTGGTTCGTTGGAAGCTTCTTTTTTGATATTGCAAAGATTTTTACAAAAACCTGAAATTTCAATACTCGATTGTATTGAGTAGGCGTGATCAGTATAGGAAAGCTAAAACAGAATGACTGGAAATTTGTATATATTTATTTGTTACGTTTTATTAGCAACGAGTAAAAAAAAAAGCAATTAGTTTTTATACTTTCGAAAACAGATATGCTCTCAGTGCACCTTTGTGCTGTAGACATATGATTCGATCGATTTGGCTCATTCTCAATATCAATTTGCGAACAAGAACTTCCAATGTATATAGCAAATTTGAAGTCGATATTTTCATTTTTGCGTCCAGGAGTATGTTTATCAGAGACATTAGACAGACATTTAGACGGACGGTCGGACGTACGATCGGACGGACAAACGGACATGCTTAGATCGATTCCACACGCCTATATTACGACTTAGACTAAGAATACTTCCGATTTTAGAGCAAAAAAAACAATTGCAAAAATGAAAAAGGTCGACCACGCCCACTCGATGTAATAGAATATTGAACTTTTTGAAATTTTTTTTGTGTAAATGTTTGTAACATTAAAAAAGATGCTTCTAGAACCACAATCAAAATCAATAAGAAATTCGGAATCCACGTAGACATATCTGTCAGTACGTCTGTCCATCTGTCTGGCTGCTTAACTATCTAATGTGTGCGGTAAACATTCTCCTAGCCGTAGAAAATGAAGACATCGGCCTCAACTTTGGCATTTCACTGCCACGCCCACCTATTACAATTTAGTTTTTTTGCCCTTTTTTAAGATAAGAGTGGTGGATATAAAAGATTTGGCACAACCAAATAAAACTTGATTACTTTTTTTTTTCATTAAAATCATTTTCTACAAAAACTTTACAGTTGATTGCAGTTTAATGATCGTTTTAAGCAAAAATTGCACTTTATAATATATTGTGTACTAGTCTGTTAGCCTTTTTTCGTATCATGCCACTACCCTTATAAGTATGTATGTATACTGATTAATTTTTTGGTTTCACTTTAAAACAAACTCATTTTTTTTTTTTTTGTAATTAATTAATTACCTTTGAAGCCGTCGACTTTCTATTGTTTTTTTTAATCCTATGCGGTGAAAGCATTTTGCTTAAGTGCTTTATACCTCTCATAAGCAAAAAAGGTTTTATCAAGTTTTTTTTATCTCTTTTGACATTTATTAACACATGGCCGGAAATTTCATAAAAAAACACAAGTTTAAAGAGATGCATAATTGTATTATATTTTCTACACAAATTTGATTATTCTTCACAGTATAAGAGTACAACACAGTATAGTAAGTAAACCTTTTATTCTCGACTTTTTTTCTTTTCCGGTTATTCTTGCACACACATTGTTTCAAATTCAAAATTGTAACAAACTCGTAATAAATAAATAAAAAAAGTCATAAAGAATCAAAAAGGAAATTATTTCGAGTTTAAGTCGAGGTCAAGTCGAGTTTAAGTCGAGTTTAAGTCGAGTTTAAGTCGAGTTTAAGTCGAGTTTAAGTCGAGTTTAAGTCCAGTTTAAGTCGAGTTTAAATTGAAACTTTTAATTACCTCTTAATTTTATTTTTCTATCCAGTCTTCCAAAGAGTTCTCTAGAAGACCCTTTTCCTATTTAAATTTTTTGTGAGTGCAATCAATTTTCATTTCGCCGTACAACTGAACGGACACAATAGAATCGTTTTATGATCCAACGGCTCAAAATTACTAAAATATATTATAAAAAAAGCTTAGAAAAGCGTAGAAATAACGCTCTTGTTTACTATTACACATATATATACGTACCGAAGCAAATTTCTAAACTCAATGTGTTATTAACATTTATTTTAATTTAATTCTATATGCATTTGTTTATGAAAAATTTTTTAAATTTTATTATTTATATGCTGGTCTTGCAATAACAACGAATATCGTCAATAACAAGTAGAGATACATACAATACACGGTTACCTGTTCAGCGACACGTGCATCGCCTACTACTATATAAGTTTCATATTATAAAATTCGTAGAATTCCGGCACAGATATGAAAAATGCATTTTTGAAACTATTGTTATTACATACGGATCTATTATATTATAAAATGAAAAGTTTGAGTAAACATTTAAATAATGAAAAAAATAACAGCCTGACAAGAGGCTCATTGAATTCACAAGTAACACATTGATTGGAAGAAAAATCAGATGATCTTATTCCCCTGATTTATTTCCTAATATGTAAACTCGCTGTATACAACTTCAAAAGAGAGAATTTTGAATATCACTTGATTCTAATTAATAAAACAAGGAAGGAAAAAATGACGGACATAAGAATATTACGTCAAAGAAAAAGTTTACAATATTTTTGCTAATGGGTACCTTTAGAGTCACGTAGATTTGCTTAAACTATTGCATTTATGAGAGAAAGATGACAGCCCACTGAGAGTTAATAAAAAAAAAAAAAAAAAAAAAACCTTGTATTTGTTAATTTAGAAGACATTAGTTGTGTTTTGGAAAAGCTTCGAAATTCTGATAAATTTCAATGTATTTTACAATATTAATTTGATGAAGATGATGACGTTTTGCAAGTTTGTGGGAAAATTCGTGGTGTTTATGCCGAGAAGATGCTTTATCAAAAGCAAGAAAATGCTTTACTTATTCCGTTCGCCCAGCTCGATAAACTCGACGTTTCGATTCCTCAAATAATTGTCAATGGACACCAACTTTCATCTTTGAAATCGTTTATCAGAACTGAATCGTTCACCATGTTCTCCTTCCACTTATAAAAGATTGGTTCTTTTCTCTAATGTCAATAACTAGTACGATTAAGGAGCAACACAAAATTGTTTAAAAGAGAAGATATTGTCTTCCATTAAAACAATGCCAGGTTACTTACATCATCGACGACTCGATAAAAATAGTAAGAGCTTTGCCGTGAAGTTTTGTGATGTATCCACCGTACAATCGTTGACTTTCCCCTATCCAACTATCATTTATTTCGTTCTCTGTAGAACTTACTGGTCCAAGACTGACTTCCAAAGAGGATTGTAAAAAGCTTGTTTGTTGAAATTCTCTAGTTTGGCCGCACTAGAGTCTCTAATTTCACTATTTTTCCATATTCGAGTTATGCGGTGTTATCAAATTTCAAAAAATTGTTCAAAATAGTTCTGAAAAACCAAATTTTGAATTTACCTAGCTTGTTTGAAAGCTATTTTCATACACACTTCACGTGACGTATGTGAATATAGATGGAATTTTCTAGTTTGGCAGCACTAGAATGAGCTACCGTCGATCGATTATCGATTTTCAAGTATTTATTGAAAGGAATTCGTTAAAGTAGCGGGTTAATTTCGTATATAATTTTAAAAGTTGATCCATGTAGATTCACAAGGCGTTTACAAAAGTTTCCTAGGTGTCTTAATTTTGAACAGAGTAGGCTTCCAAATCAATAGCAAACAATAGCTTGACGCTAATTGCTTTACAGATCTATGTTATGATTATGTTACAGAGCTCTGTTAATCGTATCGGTAAATGTCTTTGCTAGTTAAATTTGAATTTATCTTCAAACCCTTAAAATTTGATGGGAACACGTTTTTGTAGCAGTTACTCAAGTTATATTTTCATAGATTAAGTCTTCATGAACAACATTAACATTTTTGAATTTAAAATGCTTTCTGTATGAATTTATTTAGGAAATTATTTATGCAATTTATGCAATTTTAAAGAGAACCAAGACGTTCGGCACTCTGCCAAAAAGATTATAAGTCCATCTCTGTGATTTCTTATCGAAAAATTGTGCATTTACCAATCGTGTTTGTTATTAATTTCTCACTATTCAAGAAATTCTACGGAGATCGAGTAAAGCTATAATTTAATATTGTTTGCTCTAAACGAATTTCCCCATTTCAGTTTCGACTATTAATTAAGGAGTATACTGATGTTATATAAAACTTAAAAAAAAAAAAAAAAAATTTACACAAAACAGAAGTAAATAAGAAAAGAATGGTTTACATAATAAATTTTAAAAACTTTATTATCTTTTCTTTTCTTTTTGCTATTATTATTAGCCTCATTCTTTTGATGTAATTAACGGTGGCTATGATCTCGAAAGTTTTAAACTTAATTAAAAATACTATCAAATTATTTTTATAAATATGTTTTACCGTTTCTTTATATTTAAGATTACATCAAAGGAAAAAGTATCGTTGAACTTAATACGAAGTTGCTTATATGTGGTTCTTGCGTAACCAAAAAAAAAAAATCAAAACTACACACTGGTAAGTATGCCAAATAATGAGATTTAAATGTCACCTTAAGTACTACATAAAATAGTATTATACACATCTATACAATATATTATATGTACATTATATATATTAGAAGTATAGAACTAAGTTTGGTCATCTGATAACAACATAACCTTGGAGTAGTAGTGCCTTTCTTTCAGCATCATATAATTTTCTTTGCTTGAAAATGTCAAGTTTTTTGTGCCGAATAAGCGTCATTTGTGGGAAATTCTACTTTTTTTTTCGCTTAATTCTAATCATAGCGTTGCTAAAACCCCGAGTAATGCCTTCATTTCTAGAACGATGCCAAACAAATGATTCCTCTTGCGCACAGCTTTAAAAGGTCAGTTGTCTTTTCCTTGCTAGATTTACATTTTGTCTACCTATTGTATCCCTCTAGTATATGTTTTTTTTTTTTTTTTTATATATAAATAACACTTAGTTAGCGGGGAAACGCAAAACAAGATAAATGAAAATGCAATGTAACGGAAGTATATATTTGGAAATATTAATGAACCATGAATAATACATGGTAGACAACGGTTAATGCATGGTAAACACTTGATAATAAATATAATGATTAACTTGATATTAATAACATTACAAAAGAAAACCAAAACAAGTCAAAATTCTTTTTTTCAAACTTAATGCAACATAGAACGTTCAGTTTGTATACACTTTCTATGATGCTAATAGTCGTATTAATATTTGATTCACTGTACTTTATAGTATACAATATATATTAAGAGGACTATTTCAATCTTTCAACTATTGCAAGCTTTCTTGGCTGGGTTACAAGGTCATAAATCAGTAATCGGTTTCGATTATCATCTTCATCAAGTGTAATATGAGCTCTATTATTAGTATTAGAAACAGAATGAGGAAGAATGCAAGAAATTTATATTCGTCCCTTTTAAATCCCAATTAATATATATTAGTTTGGTGAAAAAGAAATCCATTATTTTCCAATTCGAAATGTTAAATAAAGTTCTGAAGTTCATATAAGATTGGATGGATTTCTTTTTCCCCAAACTAATATAAAAGTTATAAAATATTTTTAATTCATTGGCCTGGTAATGAATCGATTAGGGCTATCAATTTTTCTAAAAACTTTTACTTATTATAAGAATTAAACAAAATATTTCTAGTAAATTTCAGGCGTATTACGCTTATGTATGCACTGAAGTCATCGATGATCCAATAATATATGTATGCCGTAAATCAATATCTCTTGTAAAATAAAACTACAGTTCAAGTACATTTCTAGGATAGTTGTAACCAGTTCCCATCTATTTTCATATTTGTGTTTGTGACCGTCAACTTCAAATATGTATAAAACTCGTCCCCATTTCGTTTAGATCGTAAGTAAATCAACAAAAAAAAAAAATAACCGGCAGTTAGACGGATTAGGTTATATGAAGTCGGAATTTAATATAGACTAACAGCTCTCTAAAGGGAGCTTTCAGGTACGTGGAGTTAACTTAAAAGATTTTGCATATTTAAGTATCCGCTTATAGAAATACGAAAGATATTCATTTAATTTTTATATGAATATGCAACACTAACCAAGAAAAAACTTTAATTTCTTAGTGCTGGAATTTTTTTAAAAAAGTCACTAATATAGATGACGCGCTATGAAGATTTTCATAAAGGACTAGAATCCCAATAAATTGGTATAAATGGTATAAAATTGGCACTTTCTTCCTTCTTCTTCATATATCGATATTTAGATTCTTCGCTAATACAATTAATGATGTATTAGTTACACTGCTGCTAATCAAGTTAAGATTATAATACGCAATATGTTTTTTTTTAACAAAATAAAAATATTCTTTTTTAATATTTAATTTATGAAATATTTTTGCGAAATTTGCTTTAAATAAAATTTTAACTCACCATTAAGTTGCAAATAAATTTTCATTTAAAAATAATCAGTCTAACAAATGCAACAAAATTTTATGCAGAATTTTAAATACGTTTTTGTAAATTGTGCGTATCTTTGTTTCTTTACCACCTGTTGCTGTATTTTTCAACTACTCACTCAAATAAAGTGAGAGAGATAAAGCAGAGATGCATGTTTCACTGCCATCGCGGTTCTTTATCGAAGCTTAAATACCTGAAGCAAGTTTAAGCTGGTCTCTCGTTCTTTGCTTTAGCCATTTTAAAAAAAAAATTTTCCAGTTGTTAACTATAAATCGGGTTTAAGTACAAAAGCATTCTGCTTAAATGAATAGAGAACATTTATAAAGCATAAGTTGTGGAATTTATAGTTAAAACAAGGTGTGGGTATATTCCCACTCAGAGCTTCGATATTATATATGTGGCCGTGTGGCCGAGAGAAAGGTGTACGTTTATTCGAAAAAGATGATCATTTACTAAATCTTCTTCTTCCAGTTTATTAAAGCCAACAGACAGTGTTTAACACGTTTATATATATGTATTATTTAACTATGTATACAAGAAATATGAGAGGCTTATATTGTATACGATGATTCAAGTATTCATTTATTTTAAGTTCGTGGTTAGAAAACACCAACCACACACACACATACACACACGATAAGTTGATAAGTTATTACAACAATTTTCCCAATGTCTTAATTATGTTTATGCAAACTTCACCAATTCTCGGCTTAAGCCATTTTATATACATTGGCTTTTCCAAATGCTACACAAAAGAACATATACACGCACGCACATAAAACATATTGAATACAACACACGTTCATTCTGGCATATATATATAAATAATTTTTTTAGATCATATTGTAATGAAATCACTTTTTTCACATTATTGTATACGTAAACCGAAAGTAGTCAAATGTAACGAACGAATCAAAACTTTTATTTCATTTTATGCAATAACATTTTCTATAGAATTTAGTTTACACAGTCAAATAATTTTTTTTATTAATCGTAAGTTAATAAGAAATATTTGTGAATTTATATTATTATTTATTAAACACATTAAATACGACCCCATCAAACCATACCCAATACAAATTATTGCTTTTTGTTTTCTCGTTACACCTTTACTAACGAACAACTATTTAACCCAAGTTGCCGTTACTGTAATTAACTTCTACGTATGTTTGATTATTATTATTATTTTTTTTTTTTTTTTTTTTTTTTTTAACTACTTTTACCGTCTCTCGTATTTATTACGGCACGGAATTTCCTTTACATTCTTGACAACTTAACACGACTGTTACTAAAGCGAAACTAAACCACCGTTTTCTATAATTCAAATGCAAACATAACTTATAATTCTGAATATGCTAATAAAAGGGAACAAATTGATAAATGAAACCCTTGATGAGAGAGAGCTTAACGTCAAACTCTTTTTCTCCTTTGCTGGCTTAAGACGAAGCTTTGATAAGTTTTATTTAATTTAAAATTTATTCAAGATCTCGTCTCGACACTTTTCGCCACCCTATCTATAATTACAATACAATTCAAAACGTACTATTTATTATATATCAAAATATAATACAACGGAAACAATAAGTTTTATACATAAAAATAATATAAAAACGTATGGGTACACAGAGACAGAAAGCAAGCAACCAGCCATTCAACAATAAAAGTTAAGAAAGGATAGCAGTGTTGAAGTACATCTTTCTAAACATTTATATATTTACATACAATATTTAAATAGTTGAAAAAAAAAAAATACATGTTTTAATTAAAACATCAACCTAACAGAGGTAATAAGATTTATTACATACATGTTTAAGATAACTAGAGAAAATATTTAGTTTACGAAAAAAAAGAAAACAAAACGCATAAACTCCTGCCATTGTATAAATTTAATTGTCAATTTGTTCAAAAGCATAATAGATACGCCATTTACATAAACTCTTCTAGACAATTTCAACTGATTAAGTCTAACATATGTTTAAACGAGATTTATAGACAACTTCCATCAAACAAAAAAATTTTAATCTAACCGCCATTTAGTACTATCCCACCAGATATGTTACGTTAAATTGGACACAAGGCAAATTAGATTCAAATTCCTTGTTGTTTATGTAGGTCTGCTAAATATAATATTCAATCCCAGTTTCATGTTTTTAGTGTGTGAATCAGAATTTTTGATTTGCCCATGGGAGCCAATACTCGGGGTGCCCCGTAAATGGAGGAGAATAAGTTAGAACCATTTTGAATGTAATAAGAACTTATTCGATTGTTTTAAAATTGCTGAAACTGATCAAGTTCTTCTTAGTTATATTAATTTTTTTTCTTACAAAGTAAAATTATAGTTTTCATAAGATACCATTTGATCTTTTGTCCAACAACGTTGACGAAGATATTGTTCATATTCTTGATAATAACAAAGTAATGATAATAGTATAACGCTTGGACAATAAAATATAACTAGATTCCAAACAACAATAAAAGTTTGATTGTGTATTTTCCACTTAAAATTAAAATTCCAATTTATGTATACATATACATAAATATGTATTTAGTATAAATGATTAATAAAAACTATTATAAATAAATCAAATACACGGAGATTTTCAATATTCAGCAAAAATAGAGAACAACTCTCACTTGGAAGGCTTTCATTGATAACCTTCTCCTGTCTCGATTTATGCATTTGTGAATATGTCATTGTGTTATGATATACGGAGTAAACAGCAACAATCTAAGTTTGATGAAGTTTGGAACAAAATCGATCAATTTAATTGACAGCAATTGTGCTTTTATATGCAACGAATATACAAATCAATTTACAAAAACATATTGAAGAAGAAGAAGAAGAATCTTTAGGTATAGAAAAAATCTCGCTGTCTAACACTGTAATGTGATATTCCAGAAAGAATGCGGTAAAAGATTTTTTAAAGATTTCGATTTCCGTGAGTAACGTGTAATTTTGAAATTCAATTCTGTTACCTAAATGTCTACTGTGACTTTTTCACTAAAAGGATTGATTTTCGTTTTTTTTTTTTTTGGTGTAATAACTAAAACCTGTGAGCTTGTTATTTGTACATGAAAAGTTATTATCAGATATGAATATGAATGAGTTATTTGTGTTATCTAATTTTCTAATAATACATTATTCGATATATTAATGTTAAAATAAATTTGAATTTTTACAAAACGCAAAGAATACATAATTATAGTTAATTATATGAAAACGGATAAAATAAAATGAAACTTATGAGATTACTATTCATTTTGATTCTTATTTGAAAAATTTGAAAGGAATAAGTGCTTGGTTTCTATGAAAAGGATTATATTAATAATAATAATATTAGGTTGGGGAAAAGGTAATCCATTATTTTCCAATTCGAAATGTTAAATAAAGTCCTGAAGTTCTTATAAGATTGGATGGATTACCTTTTCCCCAAACTAATATTTGGTGTCTTATCAAATTATATATCAATAAATGGTATAAACGAAAAGAAACTTTTTGTATATACAAAGTGCATACCTCTAATAAAACGAAACACAAACAATCAAACGGTCGAATTTGAAAGCAATTTATTTATGGCGTGCACTCGTGTATTTACATAATACTTGTGTCCAGACTGCGCATACTTCTTTAATGAAACTAAAACATGCATTGCCGGTCGTAGCAAGCAATAATAAAGTCTGGAAAAAATTTCGTTTAATAATCCCTTTTTTTTTTTCTTTAACTAATTAAAGTAACGATTTAGCAATCTTGCTTTCGAAGTTTTTCTATCTTAAATTCGCAATGTTGAGTTAAATATACATGATTTTATTGATATTAATCCGTTATAGAATAGTTTTTTAATTGAATAAATAATATCATTGAAATCAGGAAAATAGTTACAACTACGAGGATTTTGCGAACGTGATGTCAGCCTCTAGATGAAACATTTTCATTTATCCTTCCAATAGAATTTAATATTAGTTTGGGGAAAAGGTAATCCATTATTTTCCAATTCGAAATGTTAAATAAAGTCCTGAAGTTCTTATAAGATTGGATGGATTACCTTTTTCCCAAACTAATATTTTATTTTAAACTTATTTGCTCTTCTTTCATTTATAAAGTGTTGCCATCATTCCGAACAAATGAGAATCAGTAAAAACAAGGTTTTGTAAACGCGCAAATATGAGTAATGTCCCATTTCAATGCCAACCTACATTGTAAAAACTTCAAATGTTTTCATCAATTTTGAAATCGATATATTGATTTTTACATCCAGAAGAATTTTTACCATGTATAACCGAAACAGAATTTTATATTAATCAATAATTTTATAGAGTCCATTAAGCAGCCGGCTGCTGGCATTATAAACGTTTTGACACAATAAGTACAGCATTATCCTTCAGTGCTGGTTATGAAAATGATTTTTAAGAGGAAGGATTTTAAAAATTTTTAAGAATAAGTATCAGCTTTTGTCTGTTTTTTCAGAACTTTTGTATATTTTTCATTTATGAGTTGTTTTAACAAAACTTAAAGTTTTAAACTTAAAAAAATTCAAAATTGTTTTAGCTACAATTTCGAATCTATATGGTTAATTTTCAAGGCAATACTCATTTCGATCAAGTTTAGTTGAGGCTAAAAAGCCGTTAAAATATTTAAAATTTTTTCTTTTAATGTGATAGATATTAATAATTTCTTCTCTTTAAGGGAACTGTTTAGATTTTCTAAAAATGCTTTGATAAACTTTAAAATGATTTGAAAACTAAATTATGGAAGACACTTAAACCGATTCAAAACAAAAAATGCTTTCTTTTAATTTTGTGGAAGTTTTGGTTTCCAATTCATTCTACGTTTTTAATTTTATAGCATATTTCCGCTACAATGTAGAGAACACCCTACGAGTGATGAATATTTTTCTGAAAAAACATTGTAGAATAACAATCATATAACATCCTTGCCTCCGTTAAAAAATATTTATTATTATGTGTATAAAATATCTTAGAAAATGTACAAAAATTCATTTAAGTTTACGTTTAGGGGTTGCCAAATTTTCTACATTTGCCGAATATTATTAATTATTAAATTTCCATCATGGTTCTCTAGTCTAAGAATTAATTTCATTGGACTAGAAAATATAATAATAATAATAATAATAATAATAAATTTCCATCACATTTTATTTCATATTAAACACTTATCACCTTTTGACCTTCGTTTTCATTAATTTATATTTTCTACTAACCGTAGAAGCACTCTCCCAATACATTTGAACATTCTGTTCTTAATAAAAATTGCTGATTGACCACACTGTTTAATACATATTCGTTTAACTTGATGGCTATCGATTACATGTTGCTATTAAGCTGATGGCGTAATTGGTAGAGAAGAATTGGATGTTTTTGCCGAATTAGCGAAGAATATAAATCAAAGTTAAAAAAAAAAAAAATAAAATAGAAATGCTTCGTCTACATAATATTTTATTTCAACATTTAAATGTGGGTAATAAAACTGTTGGTAACAGCTGTGTTTTAGAATTTGTGAGATGGCGACGTAAGCCGCGTTGGTTACCGGTAGCTAAAAGTAAAATGTTCCGAATACCGCAACATAAGCCGCAAAGCTTGGAAGAGAAGACTGAACTATTGCGTCTACATAATAATTACAGGTTTTTGGTTTGAATAAAACATTTCAAAAGACTTCACTTAAATCATTATTTCTCAGGACACAAATGCGTTCCTTACGCAGATATTTAATAGAAGAAAACCAACGTATTGCTGAGACCACGACAACCGATCACTTTGTATTGACAGCAGAGCAAGAGGAGGAGGAGTTTCATCGTTGCTTACAAGAGAATGAAAAGTGGAATAAGGAAATAAATACAATACGTGAATTACGTTTAGCTAAAGAACGTGAGGAAAGGAAAATATACGTAGAAGAAAAGCTTCAATTGGCCGAGGAAAGAAAAGAAGAGCATATGCAACGCATAGAATCTTTAGTTAGAAAAGAAAAGGTTAGTAATAAAACAACCCATGTCGATCACTAAAGCAATTTTTTGATTTTGCGCGCAGGAACTGTCAAAAACCTTCATAACTCGTGAAAAGCTTGATGAAGCCATTGAATACGCGCTTGCCAATCCAGTGGACTATAATTTTGCTTTAGACATTCAAGGCAACATGTATCGAGGCCGTACTAATATACCAACGAATGCTGAACCTGTGAAGACTATACAACAACATTCAGCAGTAAGCCCATAACCAAAAAAAAAAAAAAAAGTGAATTTTTCTTTAGTTTATAAAATTTTAAAAAATAAATTAAAATTTGCAGTTCTGTTTCTTTAACACACATTTTCATACACAATATGAACTACTTAAGGCTATAGTTTGTTGGCGGTCTGCGAAGGTTTTAATAAATATTCCCAGTCGGGAATGACGGTTAATTTAGTTTGTATTGGACCTAAATTTATCATGTCGCCGCTACGCTCCTCTCTATTGGTATTTATGGACATAAGATCTTGCAAAAAACCAGCTTCCATGCCCATATTCAAGTCGAAATAGGTCTCTCCTAACACCAATTTAATTTTCCCTGATTTATAGCGTAGCAGACGTCCTACTTGGCCTTCTTCTAATTTTTTGAGCATGTGAGACTTATGGAAGGTTTTGCTATTGATATCTGTTGATGATAGGCCAGACTCTGTACCAGATTCTGGTACATCATTGTCTTCATCCACACAGGGCAAAGTATCGGGAAGCTTAAGAAATAATAAGATATAAATATAAATTCAGTAAATACAATATCAGTACGTACTTGCATTAAGAACATTTGATTTTCCGAGGTAGCTAGCAGTTCTTCAAGAGTTTGGGGATATTTAGATAAAGGAATTTGGGTATTATGTGCTGGTTGAGCCATATGCGAAGCTTGTAACCTCGAAGCTGCATTTAACGAATCTAAAATTTGAAAAGCAAATTTTGTAGAACTTTTATATTGTTTAAGGAGGACACTCAGGCTATTTGTAGGGTTTTGCTAGCTAGATTACCTTCTTTTCGCTTGTTATCAAAATTAATGTTTTCATCCTTTTCCTGCTTAATTTCGGTTTTTACACATTTCGATTTACCTTTACAGGGAGGAGGGATTAAGGAAAAATATTCGTAAGGATTAGGTCAAAAATAATTAGTGTTAATGAAAAAATAGGTTACAAAAATGTAGGAGTATAATAGCCTCGACCTAAGATTTCTAAATAAAATCTAGCGTCAAACTTAACTCCATCCCATTATTCTGCCTCCTTTTAAGGCTTTTCAATGAACTTACTCTCATTAAGCTTTATGGGAAATTTATCCAAATCTGTCTTGTCATCTTCCTCGCTACTCCCGTCATTGTTATCTTCATCAAGTGTTTTTAATATATCGTGGTCTTTAGCCATTGTTGCCTTAAGATCTAATTTACTTTCGTGTTTAATAAAAGCAGGTTTGCGTAAGGCTGAAGGACTTTCTTGATTATCTCGTGCATACCCAGTCGAATTGCTTGGTTTACGCACAAAAGCTGCGCCAGCACCTTCAGAAAAGACACCGGTAGTTTGAATAAAAGATCCGCCGGCGCCACGATGTCCAGCAATTCCTCTATCTGAACCTCTCCCACGCCCTCGACCACGAGCCGTAGTGTCTTTTGAAGTCTTGACATTGCTTTAAATTATGAAATAAATAATTGAAGAACTTATTTTTTAAATGTACTTAAAGTTATTAATTCAAAAACTTTGTATTGTTTTAATTCCTAGAATTTATTGAAGGAATGAAACTTACGCATTTTTGTTCCTGACAACATTTAGATTAGGTAAAAAGACTTTTTTGGCTGTGGCAGCTGATCCACGACCACCTAATGTCAAATCTCTGGCAGGAGTTAAAGATGACAACTTTGTCGCTATAGATGTAGTGCCGGTGGTGGTGCCATTGAGTAAGGAACGGGGTTTTGCAGATAATTCGCGTTTCACTTGTACTGTATTCGTCGCGTTTGTTGTTGATCCTCCACTTATGACCACATCATTGCTGCTTTTAATTAATTTTGTGCCAGAATTTTTAGATGCTACAGTGTTCACCTTAATTTTATCTGACGCCATGCGAATTGTCAATCTTCCGTACAGATAATCTTATAATTTATGTCAATTTCATTTATTATTCGTCCGTTTTCTACTAAAAACAACGTTTCTTGAATAGTCCTCACTTATTGTCTCATGGCTGCCAAGTTTGTTGATTTCTTTTTGTTTTTTTTTTTTTTTTTCTTTGCTTTCTTTTCGTTTTTTGCAATTCTAACAATACAAAACGTCAATATTATGAATTTCACACCACAGTACAATAATGGAATATGCGAAATTATATTTCACAATCAATGATTGTTGTATTTGCTAACATGAAACAAAAATGATTTGGTACATATTTTCTACTAAAAGCAACGCGATGCCACAACATTTTTATTATAATACAGCAAACGGTTGATAATAACTATCGGATCAAAATGATTACGATACAAATTGCAGCGTATTCGTGTAATATATGGGCTTAAAAAATTTGTTTTTGTATATAATTTGAGAGTCCAAAATATTTACCTTTAGTTTGTTAAATGTTATTTTGTGGTTTTGCTTTACTGATAAAGGAAAGTGCAGTAAGATTTGAATAAGAAGTACTAAAATCAAAATTAGAGTAAAAGGGGACGGACTAATAATGATTATTCCACATTGATATCGTGTCTATAAGTACAACTTTGTGATGCTTTTAAAAATCTTTACCTTTTACAATTAATTACTCTTGTAGTTATCAAAGAGATTTTGACGACTATATAAGTATATTATCAAAAAAATATTCGTAAAGCAAAATGACCAGGATCAATTATAAACCGATTGAATTCATATTTCCGCAAGTTTAAAATGCAATGAAATGAAGTATCAAGTGAACAACCCTTCTTTATTTAGATGAATTTAAAATAAAAAATATCTTTTGCCTTGTTGTATTAAAGGAAAATGGCAAATGTATGGAAACAGCTTTTGCTAAATATAGTTATAAATAATAAAAACAAAAAAGAGGTGTGAAAGGATTTACATTCGTAGAGATAGAGTTTTGAGCGTTTTTGAAGAACTAATATAGAAAAAATTTATTTATAATATTGTTCCAATTAATCCTTATTAAAGAATTTCATTACAGCATGGGCAACTTTGTGAAAGGTTGAAGAATTTAATGTGTTTTTGTAGGCAGCATAAGTTATCGATGTCTTGAACCAATTGTGAAGAAAATAATTTGCGGTGTGTGTACAAACTTTATTAAAATTTAATTTGTTTAATCTTTCAAAAGAGGTCATGGTTATTTAGTGACTTGCCATGAAAAAAATTGATTGAGCGAGAATGATTGTTGTAATAGAAAAATGTCGTCAAGCTGACGGCCAAATGTTAGTTCTCGAAGTCGAAGAAGTATTCGACTACAATGAAGCATACGAGCAACCGAATTTAAAGAACAGCAATCGTATTAAAATGGGTCAAGAAAATTGAGAGACACACAATTACGTTGCAAATCGAAATGAAGAAGAAAGCACGCAAGAAAATCAATCACATTTGAGTTCTCATATTCAAATTACGTCAAGAACGTTTGGCAAGAGCTAGATCACTTTGAGCAAACGCAGCTGAAGAAAATAGAAATTTGGTTTTTCCACGTCAACGAGCTAAAATGCAAAAGCTCTATTCAACAAATATATTAATTTTTATTTCGTATGGCAATCAAATACAATAGGGAAACTATGATTATAAAACTTATAATTATGTTATTATTGGTGAAATTGAATAGTGAATGTTAATATTGTCATAAGCATTAAAATTCAATACAAGATTGTTTTGTACAGGTGGCATAGTTAAATTGCTTGAATTGAACGCCCCCCTTCAAAACCATTAGAGCTCCATTATTAGGTTTTTTTTTTTTTAATTTTTTACAATATAATGTTTTTCTATGCTATTTTTCACAACAAATAAAAACTTTTTTATATTCTCGTTGCCACAGATAAAACGTTGTCTTTGAATTTCATAGCATACTTGTGTGTCTATAGTATAGTCTATATAGTGATTAGTTTGGTTCTCTTCATGATACCCTATCGCTATATTAAAGTTAAACAGTAAAGCTTACAAATAAATTAATTATTTCTTCTAATCGAATTCTTATAAAGAAGAAACGATACATTTACCTCAAAAGGATACGTCCAACTCTAAAGCATAAGATAATTTTAGAACAAAATTCTAAAGGAATTTTATTTATATATATTTTTAGTCCTCTATACAAAAAGAATTTTCATATAATAAAAAATATGTTTACAGATAAATATAATAGCAATAATAATAATAATAATAATGAGAGAACGTTCAGGTATAAACACCATATTTACACTTGCTCGAACGTGGCGATTTTGAACGCTTGCGTAAATGTTTTTCAGGTTTCTGTGGCTTCTGTTCATTAAAATTAATTTCTTCCGGCTTAACTTCGCGTCCTTCACATCGAGCAATTGCAAACTCAAAGAAGTCAATGTAGCGCACGTCATAATTGTAATTTTCTTTAAATTTAAAGTAATTAGGATAGATTTTATGTTTAATCATGGCATGATACAATCCGATACGTTGTTGTTCATTAAATAGGCGACGTTGATGTTCTAAATGGCGTCGTTTCCAATTATTTGAACTCCAAAGAACTTTTGTCTTAAATTGTATCTCATTGCGTAGCTTCTCGTCAAGAAACCTATAAAAGTAAAAATTTTAATCATTTTATAAATCGCCAAAATCTATATTAATATTCGACAAATAGGAACCTTTTCATTTTCCTCCTTAGTTGTTTAAAATTTACAAGTTCAAATGGTTCGACAAATTTGTTAATATCCTCTGTATTTGTAAGCGATGAAGGTATCTTGCAAAAGATTCTAAGAAAGAATGGGGAGGGAAGTGGGAGAGAGTGAAACAAAAAAAAAAAACAAAATAAAATAAAATTAACGAGATTTTCAAATATTAGTTAGGGGAAAAAGAAATCCATCCAATCTTATATGAACTTCAGGACTTTATTTAACATTTCGTATTGGAAAATAATGGATTTCTTTTTCCCCAAACTAATATTTAAAGGAAATAAGGAATTTATTTATCTTCTGTTTGTCTTTAAAAGAAAATTTTTTAAAAAAATTCTTTTAAATATAGACTTTTGAAGAAATGTAAATCTAGTAGTCTGTATGCTTCAAATCCATTAAATTTCAGATTTAAACTTAATCATTAATGTATAGATCGAAAAATTAAGATTATGAAACTTTTTATTTCTTTCGCGTACGTTAAACACATTAGCGAACTGAACTCGCTTTAAAAAGATAATAAAAAAAAAAATTATGCTTAGGTGGAAAGTGATCTGATGGAAATAAGTGTTGACAAACAAACAATAGATTAGATATTATCTAATAAATGAAGCGGAGTTTATCTTATTATGCTTACTTAGTCGTTAAAATCCAAGGTAAATTGTCCTCTTTACATTGTGGATGAAACGTAGTAAATCTTGGAAATTTCTTCATGTCCGCTTTAAACCATTCGTATTCATTACTACAAATTTCATCTAATGACTTGAATTGATCGAAAAGCATTGTTGTGTTTTGGGCACTAGAAGAGTATTCCGCAGTACAGGGTACACAATCCGTGAATTCAAAACCTTCGAGAAGTAAAAATTATACAAAAAATTAAATATATTTTTAAAATTTATATATATATATATTTATATAATACCTTTTGTAGTACAATCTGGTAAAGTTCGTTCTATGAAGTAAAGATCTTTCGTTTCTTGACATTCGGTGCCGATAAATTGCGAAATTGCGTTTACAAAATATTTAAATACATCCGTTATATTGTCGTTATAGTCAATCCTTAAAAATAACGTATCTCTATATAAAGAGTGGGAATAAAAAAAAACATTTATATATATATAACTACAGCATGGATAATAGTTCGAGAATGCCTTAATAATTCTATAAAAAAGATTCGGTGTTCGAAGTTAAATTTACTTAAAAGTTAATTAAAATTAACATCGTAGATCGGCAATGTCGATTATTAAACATCATACACCACCACTTTGCCTTATACAATTCGTCGTCGTCTATCTTTGTCATAGAGTATCATATAAAGATTTATGTCACAAAGGACGGAAGTGATTGATGTTACAAAACGTGTGT
Organism: Glossina brevipalpis; assembly: GCA_000671755.1. NCBI lineage: Eukaryota > Metazoa > Arthropoda > Insecta > Diptera > Glossinidae > Glossina > Glossina brevipalpis. Next base: position 486,640 of record KK351087.1, read on the forward strand.
CTCAGCTCAAGCTTAAAATTCTGAGTCGATTTAGCTCTACTCGTTTGTTTGTCTCTTCGGTCGTCACATTTTTGTCTTTCGTCTATTGCGCGGTACAAATGCGATAAAAATTTTTACGATATTTTTTCGTACCGTAAAATTTGCCAATCGCTGACTTCTCGATCTAGTACAATATACATTTCGCATGTCGTACTACTGACAGTAAAATGTAAATCTTCACCAATCCATAAATGAACAATATTTTCTTTGCCAATAAATCCATCCTCTTCATCATCATCTTCAGCTGAGGGTCTACTGTAGCTGCCCTTTGATTCTTCAGTAAATATACTTAGTTGACCTTCTTCTTCATAACTTCTTTTTTCTTCGAAATGTTTGACGACACAGAAACGTATAGCATTCACCCCAAGTATTTCTATTGAGCTAATGGGATAACTAATTGGCCAAAATACATATACGCCAGCATAGACAGCATGCTGTATTAACCAGCTACAGCATGTGAAACAAATAAATGTACGATCAATTATTTCAAATTCCTCAATATCTTCCGAAGCACGCAATGTTTTTGAATTCTATAGAAAGATAAAGGGCGGGCATGCATATTAAGGTTTTCAATTTAAAGAAATTTCTTTAATAATATTTTACATTTTTTCGTCGGTTTGGTTGTTTCTTTTTAAAAAGTTTTGGATCTTTCTCGACAACAGGAGCAGATGATTCACTCTCGTGTGTACTTAATTTTTGTTCTTCTAAGCCCTCGTGTGAAGAACTTTGAGATATTAACTGATCTGTAGGCGAATTAAAATAATGTAATAATGATATTAACAATTATTTCTTAAAAAAATTTTATATCAAAAAAAATTCTTTACCAAATTCATCATCCTCTTCAGTTACACTACTCTCTTCCGTTGTAGTCGTAATTACTGTCCCGTCTGCGTAATAACATTTTAAAACTTCATTAGTCCAAATCATTTTTACACCGTCATTACGTTCGCAATAACTTTCATTTAAAAAATAGTCGTGCCATTCCTTCAGTCTTAAAGGGGTGGTCTCATAGATCTGTATAGGATGAATTAGAAACAAAAGCAATGTATGCGAAATAAAGGATATAGAATATTACCGATCCATTATGTGCCAAGTTAACCACTCTGCCCTTTGCGGTAGTTATAATTAGGTGTAAATAGGATAGCTCATATAGTGTAGCTATCCGATTCAGGAAGTTCATTTCGTTTTCCAGCAATACTTTAAGGTCTCTTGTTCGCGGCGGTTTTATTTTCTCTTTTGGCATGGGTTCGGGCGTACATTTTCCTTTGCCTTTACCTCTGAGTTTTGTATCGCTACTTCTTCTTTGCTGCTTTAGTGTAGTATCGTCCAGTCTCGTAATATGTGCAGCTTTAGAATCTATTGTTGGATTTATTCCCGAACTTTCGTGTGAGGGGACCGTTGTTAATTGACTTATTAGTTCCTCTTCCTCTTCAAAAGTGAAGACATATTGATATAGACGATATATTTCGCCATTATAACGCAAGATCATAATCACATCTTGTGATTTAAAAAAGATTATGACGCAGCCGTATGGTGTTGTTAAACGTTTAAGTTCATTGTTATAGGTGGTTTCTTGTATCCATGTTTGATCGACATAAGAGTTCCGATAATAAATAGAAAGACCATTTGGATACTGCATTATCACTTTGGCAAGTTCGTCCGATTCATTTAATACTCGCATGCATATGTCATGTTCCGTAATCAAACGTATATTATTAGAGATGCCTTCCTTTAGATATCGAGGTCTATTGAAGTACACTTTATTTTTATTTACTTCCAATGTCAATTGTTTGTTGAGTTCCGAAAAACACCACCCATCCTCGTATAATTGCGCCGAACCGTCCTTAAAATAGTACTTCGAAGTTTTTACACGAATTTCTTGACGTATATCTTCCAAATTGTAACCCTTTATTAAATGATGGTTTGGGGGTAAACCCACGTAATAATTGGCATTCAAATCATACGCTGAATACGTTCCCTTATCAGTACCTGAGCTTTTGTGGCTGATGCGACTAATTCGGGATTCGTGCTCAATATTTAAACCCAAATCTTCTTCCCTTAGACGTTCCCGTTCACGTTCCCGTTCTTGTTCTTTTTTCTCATCCTGCAGAATTTGAAATTGCAATGACTTGGGTCTAATAAATATACTATCATTGATATCTATTAAATTCATAGGCATTTCCATTGCATAATCCATAGAAACTACACTTTTCGAGGTATTGAATTTTAACATTGGATCTTCCAGATCACGAAGAAATTCTTCCATTTGAAATAGTGTAAAGTCACGAAAACAGAGACATGTAGGTATCACGTGTAATCCCTCATTTTCAAATACTGTGTTGTAAGTGCGACGAAATGTAAATAAACGATTTCCGTTACGAATATCATCCACCCGATAATCATCATATTCGGTAAGTAGCTGAACTAAACGCTGAGAGCATGAATCTTCGCTGGTGTACAGCATAACATATTTTGGCAGAGGCAATGGTATGGTTTCCAAATTGTACGGTGTACTATTAATGCTATGAAGTATATAACCGGAAAGTACATATGGTCTATATACGGAATAATCTAAACAACCTAAATAGAGGCTGAAACCTTTGTTTTGACTTGCATACGAAAGCAGGTTACACAATAAACTATTGTTTTTTTCTATAAAAACGCGATCAAAACGTTTTATTTTTGTCACGCTTATAAAGGCACACTTGAAATTATCGATTAAACTCGTTCTTGAAATGTATTCTTCTGGATATTTTTTTTTATGAGTCACAGCTAAAAACATTATTTCAGGTTCTGTTAACACATTCAATGTTTCACCGCATGTCCCAAGTAGACTATCCAAGTAATAAATAATTGTAGCTGTACCGCTATCACTGGCTGGCGGCGCTATTCGTTGATAAGGACCTTGTACAATTAAGGATTCTACGGTTAAATATAAATCAGCACAAGACACGTTCGGCGGTATCGAGACATCTGTCTCTTGAAATGGACTAACATAGTAGGTTTGATACTGTTGGTATAACACTTCAATATCATAGATCCCCCAAGACAATTGATCGAATATCTCACGCGAATACTTGATAGCCATACAATCAGAAATAACTGGTAAATAATGATTTAGGATACCGACATTTTTCAGCAAAGCTTCCTTTCTTTGCTCATAAATTTGTGCGGATATTCTTTCCAAAGTTTCCATTATAAATTTACTTCTTTTATTGTTACCCAATAATATATCATAATTGCTTTCCGATGGCAAGAGATGTATAATTGCCTGCAGAGGCATATCATTTCTGAAAACGATTTCGAAAACGTATCATAAAATTCTCTCTTAACATTCTTGATTACCTTAATTATATATGCATGCTTAGGTATTTATAGATCGTAATTTTTTTTTTTTTTCTCTAAGCACATATAAAGAAATATCATTCTTGGACTGTTTCCAAATATTAATATAATAATTAAAAAAATTATTAATCAACAAAATAAATTTTTTTTAAAACTTTCATGTCAACAAGTGTGCTGCAGTATCTACGAAAATAAACAGTAACAGCTTTAGGGATTCAAGAGTAAACTCCTTGAAAACGTGAACTAATATGGTGAACAATTTCACGTCTTCAAAGAAAAGTATATCTTTAGACAAAATGTATTATTATTAGAAAGAAAGTTGGTGTTATAGCTCTCATTATCATAACACTAATATCACTAATATAACCAAGTACAACTGACTTCATACAGTCGATTAAGCTCTTCCCAAACTGACATTTCTTTTTAACTAATAAAATTTAAAAATAAAAAAAAATTCAGTGTTAAACAGATACATATTTTTTTTTACAATTTCTTGTATATCTACATACTTATAATAACCTCAAAGTTGCTAAAGATTTTTATTCATTCATTTTATTCATTCGAAAGAATGAAAAAAAATATGAATCGATCCTTAAGTGATATATAAGATAGACAAGATTCGCTTATAGTTTGATATATTAAGAGTTTCATTATTTTCTTTTTTTATTTACCTAAGTAAATGGGTGCAGAATTCGTCATTCATTTCACCAATTATGACGACATATAATTTACTGATGGTGGGATCATCGATGATATACTAAAATTAGAAAAAGGGAATGAATGACATTTAAGCAATGAAGTTAACAAATTTAATTTAAAAAAAAAAAACCAAAAAACAAAAATTGATACATAACCTCTACCCGTGACGCCATCGTTGCTTGTCCAACACGATTATGATCACGTACAATTAATGGTGTACAATTAATCGGTTCATCCAATAATGATCCTTTTTTGTCTTTTCTAAATGATTTTCCAACTTTAGCTTTATTCGTTGTAGGTGTGCTCATACTTTTCTTTGTACGTCTAGTACCACCAGAAGTCGCCAATTGTTTGCGTCTTTCGTCTAAATCGGTTAACCAATACTCATAAAGGTTGAATTTTAATTCGTCATTAATTTTTTTTGTAATTTCATCGTATTGACGACGAAAACCTGCCACGGTTTCCTGTATAGCTTGTATGACAGGTAAGTCAGGACTTTGTAAAGTTGGACGCGAACCCTTCGATGATTTGCTTCGCACTTTTATATCTCTACGTAAATCATCTAAATCAATAATGAAGAGAGTTCTACGTAAACCTTTTTGTATTTGACGTTTAAATTCATCCTTTATCGAATCGAGACCAGGACCGTGAAAGTTAACGCAAAATATATCATAGGTTTGCTAAAGAAAATGATAAATTTTATTGTTATATATATATATATATATATATGTATATAATTTTTGTAGTTTTCCTTACGTCGACGTAAGACCGCTTTTTACTCATTTTTATTAAAGGAAATGAAAAAAAAAATTCAATTTGTAAAAAAGTTTGCGGAAAATATTAATAATTTGTTTTGTAATTAAAACTTGATTGATATAAATGACAAAAAATCACTTCCTCTTTTATCGGTCGATATTAAACAATAATAGTGCAGTCAATTTAACGATAATCTCGATTTCTTGTGACAAGAGAGTTGTTTTCTTTCTTTTATATCTATTTCTACAATTATATGAAATTACGTTACTTAGGTGGCTGGATGAAAAACGAGATATATTTTTCAAATTTTCCATTTATTTATATCATATATTATATCGCTTTAACAATGTATCAATAATTATTATTAATATTGTAATCTAAAGTTGCGTTTTCTTATTCATTTTTTTTTTTAAAGTGAAAATACTATTTTTCATTGATTTTTTTGTCGAGAACCGAAAAATTGCAAAATTTTTCATACAGAACGACTTTCTTAAAATCGGGGTTTGATATGGGTAGTGGTCGTAAAAATAGATCTATATATCGATATTATTAAATCGACGTAATTAGTAGAATATTTTTTGTTTAGATTTATTTTAAATTTCTGTTGATTGATTCTCTCTGTAGATGAATGACCCAAGGTTTTCGTGTAATAATACCTTGAAACGTCGGCATTTTTAAACCTAAGAGTTTTGCTATACATCAAGTCAAGTTTTATTGTTATTTAATGCAATTTTTGCGCTTGCGAGCATTCCAATAATAATAGTAGATAAATGAATGAGGTGGGGGTAAGAGAGGTAAAAGAGATAAAAAAAAAAGTTGGCTGCATAATTTGAAAAATTTTACACTAACTGTAAACTTAGCTATATGCTATCATCTAATGAGTTAGAAATAATATTTGCTATGAAGTTCATATATTATGTAATGGATCTTTGATACTCTCAACGATGAATTTCATTAATAAATATTTCATTTGGATAACCTTTAAAATTTTTACAAGATACATAGCTAGATACTTTAATATAGTTCACTATCGGGACTCTTTGCTATCTTTAATGTGTTTTCATTTTCATCGTCAAGCATATATGTATATGTTTATTACCCTTCTCAATTTACGAAATGCATCAAGAAAATGTTTACATTACTACCCACAAAGTACTAGTCATCACGATGTCTTCGTTTTCTATGTTTAATTGCTTTATTTGAGGATTGGCAATAACGTTGCACATCATATAAGTGTTGTGTATTGCACAAAAGTAGAACTTGATTTCAGATTGCCACTGATGAGTCAATGGAAACTTTCAAAAATCCATTCCTATCTTCCTGTTAAAAAGGGAATAAATGAAACAGAAATGTAATGCGACAGGTTCACTGTTACTGATAACTTAGAGATAAATATATATATGTATATATATATGTATATGTATATAGATGTCCATGAATGTGTGTGTTTACTTTAAAATTGAAAAATTGATATGCTTTTACATGCACGTAAAATGCACTACATAGGGGGTCGAATTTGCTTCGGTCTCTAGTCATAGAACTCATATCCGTTGCGATAGAAAACAAAACATGCATATCGACATATATTAAGATTGCACTCAACTTCCGACTATTAAGAATGTTCCTTACGTGTCTATGTGTATGTGTGTGTGTTGGTAGACGTATGTACGTTTGCTGTTTGCAGTAAATGCAAGTGCGTTTGCATATTTGAGTGTGAGATTTAGAATTTAATTGAAAGTGCAATTTGATGCCTTTAGAAAATGCAATTAATGCCCGCAAAACATTTCAAGATATTTCTGAACAACAAACAAACAAACAAACAAACAAACAAACGAATAACAAAACAAAATTAATTTTGATTCTAATATTGGCATGAAAAAGAGTCGTAAAAGGAAATAAAATGAAATAAAAAAATTCATAAAAAGAATACAAAAAAAAGAAAAAAAAAAAACTTCAAAGCATGAGTTCTTAATGCAGAAATATATTGACTTTCTTAGACGTTTATAAATTTCTAAAATGATTACTTTTCAAAAAAAAAAAATTGCGCCTTTTGAATCTATAATTTACATATCTATCTATCTAATCTATACATAAGTAAATATATGAAATGATTTCATATACATATTTACTTGCAAAAGTACACACAAAATGCTTGTCTACCATGCAAATTATATTCTTGCACATATAGAGATGTGCATGTACAACAAATACTTATATCATGAGCCTTGACTTCAATTTTTATATCCACCACCAAAGGTAAGGGATATAATATTTCATTTTGGCATTTTGTTTGTAACGTTCAGAAGGAAACTTCGGAGTTCCCACAAAGAATATATGTATTCTTGATCAGCATCAAATTTAGAACCGATTTCAGCATGTCCGTCTGACCGTCTGTCTGTCTGTCTGTCTATTTAATGTTCTCCTGGCCGCAAAAATGAAGATATCGGCTACAAAATTGAGAGAAATATTGGAAGTTCTCTCATATACTGCAATGCAATTGAAGACGAATCAAATCGATCACAGGTCACGCAAACAATATAAAATAAGCCACAGTATTAAGTAAGTCAGGAAATACATCTGGACGTTTTCGGGACGTAAATAAAATATAAAATGTAAAGTATAAAAATCGAAAAAAATCTGCCACGCCCACCTATTAAAATTGGGTTCTTTTCTCTTTTTTTTAAGACAAAAGGTGGTGGGTATAAAAGCTTCGGCATAGCCGAATATAATTTTTTTATTTATTATTTTTTATTTTCTTTTTTTACATTCTTCTCTAGTAGCATGCATAAGGCTTCCATATGATATTTACTCCGTATGATATTTAGTTGAATACACAATACACACACACACACACACACACACCCACATACACATAATAGGTATACCAACCATATAAAAGTAATTTCTATCAGACAATAAATAAACATACAACTAATGTATTTCAATTTTCATACAATTTACCACAAAAACATCTATTGTTTAGTTTAGTTTAGTTAATGTTATAGTCATTTTTTATTAACAACCAACCAACAAATTTCTATTCCGGAGACAAACAAAAGTCTCTTTTATATCAAAAATATTATTAATGTGTCACCATTAAAATGATAAATCGTATGTGATTTACATATGTCACATGAATGATTGTTTTCACGTTTTTCGGCTAACATGTGTGTTGCGCACACACGACCAAAAAAAAGGGTGCTTTTTATGAAAATTGAAAATTTTTTTTTTTTTTAAATGAACATTTAAAAGCTAAACTAAGCTAAAAGGAAGAGAAATAATAAATAGTCAGTCATTAAAATAATATATAGAGGACTCCATACTGAAGAAAGTTTCGTAACAATCATTACCAGATAATAATCAGTTTCCTTTATGAGAATGAGGCACAATAAACTAACTCTCAGATTTTATGCTAACGAATATCGAAAACATTAATATTTTTAGACCACTAAGATTCGGTAAATTAAATTGAACTCACACTTTTCAATATTTACTTAGAGCTTTAAAAAAAAAAAAATAGAAAAAAAAATCGAAATCGTTCTTAGAGAAATTTTATCGTTATTTACTAGCAAAAAAACAGAAATTTAAGTTTTATACCGCAGAAAAACTGTCGATGGAGGGAGGGATGGAGGGGAG
>KK351087.1:495189-507689 GCA_000671755.1 Glossina brevipalpis
GCATATAGAGAGAAGATTCTCTTCTGTATATATAATTTCATTATTAATTTTGTAATGCATCAAAAACTTATGTTTATTTGTGATCAATACGAGCTTTTTAATTGATTTAGGAAATTTACGCAATAGGCTGGATTTCAGTGAATGTACTGAGAATGTACTTAAAGAAATTATTGAATATATTGAATTTGCCAAATTCATTCAATGTATGGAATGTAGTGAATGTACGAAATGTATTTAATTTATTGAATCTATTGAATTTAACAAATTTACTGAATGAACTTAATTTACTGAATCTGATGAATTTAATAAATTTACTAAGTATACTTAATTTAAACAATTTACTAAGTTTACTGAATTTACTAAATTTACTGAGTTTAATGAATTTACTGCATTTAATGAATTTACTGAGCTTATTGTATTTACTAAATTTACTGAATTTAATGAATTTACTGAATCCTCTGAATATATTGAATTTAATGAATTTACTAAATTTACTGAATTTAATGAACTTACTGAATTTACTAAATTTAATGAATTTACTGAGCTTACTGCATTTACTAATTTTACTGAGTTCACTAAATTTATTGATATTAATGAATTTACTAAATTTATTGAACTTAATAAATTTACTGAGTTCACTGCATTTACTATTGTTACTGAATTTAATGAATTTAGTGAATTTACTAAATTTATTGAATTTAATAAATTTACTGAATTTAATGAATTTACTAAATTTACTGAGTTTAATGAATTTACTGCATTTAATGAATTTACTGAGTTTACTGAGTTTACTGAATTCTCTAAATATATTGTATTTAATGAATTAACAGAGTTTACTGAATTTATTAAATTTAATGAATTTACTGAGCTTACGGAATTTACTAAATTTAATGAGTTTAATGAATTTGTTTGTTTGGCTTTATTGTTTCTTGAATAAGGCATTTTAAAACTAAAGAGAATAAGTTGCATTAATGCTATGTATATATATATATATATATATATATATATACATGAGGATAGGTGAAAATTAATTAAGGAAAGAATAATACAAATGAAAAAAGTTAATATAACGTTCTAGATATTAGTGTACGCAACAATATATTATGGGAAAGGAAAGTCAGGTGTGACCGAATTTTAGCACGTATAAGCAGATGTTAGTAAGAAGAAGATTGTAGTTGTTGTTGTAAGCAAAATTTCGCACACCCACAGACTGTGTCTTCTGTATTCATGCTGATTAAGATTTTTATGGTTTTCTCAATGTTTTTTCTACAAATATTCTCCGCATATATCATATTTACTGATGTGAAGTTAGCTCACCACATTTTTTGTGGTTTTTGTCTTTGCTAAGGTAATTAATAATAAACCGGCTTCGAAAGATAAGTAAATTGCTTATTGAAAACTGAAAAAAAATAAAAAATGCAAACATAAATGAAAAACGAAATCATGTATCTTATGTTATAAAAATTAAAAAAAAAAAATTTATTTTTATTATTCATTATGAACAGCGCGTTAGTAGTGGGACAAAAATTATAACGTATAAATCGCGTTAATAAAAAAATTTTCAAAAAATAATACACTTCTACTTTTTTTTGTTTTTTTTTTTTTGATATATTATATGTTAAGGGACTCTCAAGGATATCAGAAACACCTAACTATATCTACAACTACAAGCGTCATTGTACTATCTTCCAGATACGTGAAACACATAAATTGTTATAAATAGTGCGTTGTGTTTCCTCTTAATAATTTTTTTCATAATTTTTCAATATTGTAAGATGTTGTTTAAGTAAAAAAGTGTGAAATAGTTATCAAATCTTTTCCTATTCAATGGAATCATATTTCAACACAAGGGAAATGCGTGGAAATAACCAAATAAACCAGAAAAATATCGTAAACTCATTTTGGCAAACCAGCTTACTGATAACAATTTCTAAAATATTTGAAACCATATATTTACGAAGACTCTATCTATTAATTCTAGAAGAGAAGCTAGTTCTTCCTTAAGACAATAAAAATCTAGAATGGTCTTATTTGTTTTAAATCCTTTATGTGTTGTAAGTTTTCTTTAACTATATACGGTACTCTTCATGATAAATAACAATAAATCTTTTTCTTGTTTGTGTGTGCAACTTAAATGTTAAAGCCTCCTTAGCAAGGATATATTTTGTACGAAATGATCTTAAGAGTTGTCTAAGCAGCGCTTTTCCTTTCATTACAACAACTGCACAATAATATGAGACAATTTGTGAATTTGGTTTTAGAATTCTTTCAACATGGAATTCATATTTGATTAGATTATATTTGATTAGTGAAAATTTTTTTAAAACACGGTTTGTATATTTTCTCAATTTTTATTCAACAACTATCGCACTGTTAATGATGAATATTAACAATAAATTTTTATTTTTTTTTAATCTTTTATAACATAAGATACAACATGATTTCGTTATTCATTTATTTTTTCATTTTCTATTTCAGTTTAGTTTTTGCTTTATTATCTATTACCTTAGCAAAGACGCATACCAACTGTAAAATTAGATAGGTCAGGCACAGTGGGTTTACTTCACATCATTCAGTAAATATTTAATAAATCTAACGGATCCTCGTGTCGTGGTTATAAAAGGAGCGTATATGAAGGGAAAAGTTGTATTTATCTAATGTATAGATGTTTATTGCGCGTATGATAAATTCAAACCAAACTATAATCACAAATCTTTCGTATTTTTACGGTATTATGCTGATGGATAATTTAGTTTTTTTCCTTTTGTGTCTTTTTTGCAATTTTATGATTCAAAGGAGGTGTGAGTGATAGTAATATACAACCACATATATTTTCAATGCATATTTTTATTGCTGTCCATAAAGTTGTTTTCGTTCTCTTGCAAAACGAAAACTATCATAAAATATTTTACAGTTTTTAGATTTTTTTTTTTTTCAAATCGGACTGAGTTAGAAGCATGAGTAATTTTTAAGCGTAGACTTGTTGAGCAAGTTGAAATAAAGCACTTATACGACTTAAGTTTTTAAAGTTTTTCTAATTTAAATTTAAATTAGATAATTTCAATTTCTTACAGTAGAGATGTCCTGTGACTATTAAAAGAAACGACTTATAATTTAACAGACTTGTGGGAAACGGATAACAACAAATAATAAAAAGCTATTACTTAGCTTATGTGCCGAAATTGTTTAAATATCTTTTTTACTGTGTTATTAGGAGCACAAATAAGTTGCCGCCGTTTCACAAAAAATCAAAGCATCAGAAATTTTTGTTGAAATTGTCAAATGCAAAACGTAATACCGTAAGTCTGTGCGATTATTTGTTAACAACATTACCTTGAAGAATGAGTAGTTCCGTATAAGCGTCACGCAATTTTTTTGGTGCAAGAATCTCAAGTTTTGTACCAAATAAGCATCAATTGAGAGAAAATATGATTTTTTTGCTTCATTCTAAAGATAGCGTCGCTAAATCCTTACGAGTGATAAACTGGGATAATGGTTGTATTAGGTTATCTAAATTATAATTAGCCATGATGTAAACCCAGGTGAACCGTTCATATGAGCGATAAAAGTGAATATGCATGGGTATTCCACATTGTGATGGCGGATGGTGAATAGAGTGTATTCTGAATTGTTCCAAAACCAAATACAACCATTGTTAGGGAACGCTAGAAACAATAACTGGCGAATTTGGGATCGGGAAAAACACCGGTACAATATATCAAAAGCCATGATATCGTAAGTCTTCAGTGTAATGACATTCAAGCCCATATAAGAAAAAAGAAACGCGCCCAACAAACTTTAGCGGCACTAAACTGGAACGTATTATCATCACCGTTATTATTAGTAGACACTACTCCATCTGATCGATTCGATTTTTTTTTACTTTAATAAATTTCAAATTCAAACTTCAATGATCTGTTCATCAACTCTGACGTAATAGCTGGCACATTTTACTGGCTAGGGAAATTATGTATCTGAGCCAAACACAGAACATAAATGGTTGAATCTCGACCTCTATGTGGTCCTAGCCTTAAATGTCATGATTTCCTCGGTTTTTCATGACGGCTAACTGAGATTAAGGTTTTTAACTATTAATTCCCGGCGATGGATATTTTTCTGGTTGTAGGAGGAAGCTCGAGAGTTATATCTAATTTAGATGTCTTCTTTTCCCGATAGTTCTCTGCTATTTAACTCATAATACTTTATGGCTTGCCACTTGGTATCTATGACTGATTGAAGTAGTAGTTGAACTGGGTGCACATGAAACGTTTGCTGAATGTGTCGATGTCTTCCCAAGTACATAATAATCAGGAAAATTAAGTAGTGAGTCGTTCACGTCCGAATCAGTACATATGGATCAAAGTGAACAAATAATTCCGCGGGGATTAGGTGCCCGAATTAGGAAGGTCTTTGTACTATGTCGGCAACGTCAACAAACTTAGAGAATGCCTCATTGCCTAATTGCTGGGAGCGGCACTTCGGGGAGTTTCGTGGTTGGTTGTTGGAAAATGAGTTGGATTTACCCTCTGAACAGAGGTAAACATTGGTCGGTATCCAAAGGTGTTTGTTCTGGTACACCGGGAGTTGATGAGCCCCCCTTGTGGGGATTGTTCCAAAATTCGGAGGACAATGACCAACGTTTTTGGTCTGCACTTAAATGTGCCGTGAGGAATGTCTCACGGACGATACTCATGTTAAATATTTAAAAGTGTCACAGTTTACTGACCAATAAAAACTGAAGCGTTTTCTTTAGATATTTAATTGATATTTGATCATACTTTTATGTTCAGCAGTAGAGGGATATACTAAATTTCTCACGGGTCATTTATATTTTGCCGAAAAGATCGTAAAAGTAGCAACTAGGGAAGGACAATGCTTTGGATAAAATATCATGCAACATTCTTTTAAGATAAAATCCTCATTTTTGATTGAAAACATCGGAAACTTATTATTGCATTTATTAAATTCAAAAATGTAGCAAAGATTCATTCACTTAATATATAGAATCTATGTCACATCATATCGTACAGAACACGTCAAGTCACGTATAAGTCATTTATAAATTTATAGAATTTGGCATCACATTGTGTGATTAATTAATACAAAGAAAATTATTTTCTGCTTTGTCTTTATGGAGGAACACTTGGTAGAAAATTCAGATGACTCTCGATTTAAGGAAAAATGTCAAAAGTCAACTTAAAAACTCTCAGCTTTTTAAAGCCAAAAAATAAAAAAAAAACACATGGCAAGTTTAGCTAAAGTCTATAAGACTCAGTAAAATTCATCCGCTTTTTCGATTCAAATATTATATGAGGGGGTAGAATTATAGAAAGATTTCTATACTTTTTTTCTGCATATTTTCTTTTTATTTATATAGTGGTTTATACACATGATTTTATAAAACCCAGTAAACCAAATCCCGTTACTATCAAGAAATATTTTGATTTTTTTTCATAGGCTTTGAGAAACTAATGACTTGTTAGATTCAATTTGATAGTTTTTTTCCATGTTTTTTTACTCTCTCTCTCTCTCTCTGTTTTGTAAAAGTTCAGAAACTCACTAAAAAATGTCAAAAGCTAATTTCGCGAACACATTGATTTTATATTTATTTGAAACAAATTTATGATTATATTATTAAAATGATATTTTCCGCGCGCGGTTCATTGGGAACAAAAGATCTGACACAAAGATCCTTTCAATATTAAAGAGTTTTATATGTTCATCCATCAACAACAACAATGTTTGCCAAAGAGATTATAAAAAAAAAATTTAACTTGTTAATAACATTCACTAACTGACGAAAGCGTCAAAAAGTCCTCATTCAAATCAGAAGTGAAAAGAATTCGTTTGCAAGAAGTGTCTTTAAACGTTGATAAGGCATTTAAAGTGTTTCATATAAAGTTGAAGAAACATGTTTGAAAAAAAAAAAACAAAAAAAAAACAAAAAAAAAGAAAAGAGAACAAAGTGTAAAGAGTGATTGATTTCATTCTCGGTCCCTTAATAAGACTTAATGACACCTTTTCGGTGTACGAAATAAACGACCAAAAAACACTTGATTTCATTAATTCTAGTTGAACAAACTTCAATTGAAGCTAACTGAATAAATACTCGTGCACACAAACACCCTTATTATGATTATTAAATGTGCGGATGTGAGTTTGCTGTATATCAAGACATACGATGTAATTTTTTTTTAATTTTCAGATTTTTATTAATTGTTGATAAGCGTAGGGAACTTTATTTTTCGAAGGTGAAAGGAACGTATGGCGAAATGAATTTTATGTTATGTTTTACAAAAAGTTTTCAACGCATAGTCGGGGTTTCGGTAAAGTTTTTCCCGTTTAATATTATTTTAATAAAATTTCAACAATTTTTTTTTTTTCATTTGACACTACAATTATGTACTGCTTGTTAACGCAAAATAACACACAAACAATGCACGGTATTTACCAAACAGAAGGTTAATGCAAAATTCCCCATAGCACCTATTAAAACAAGTAAACATATCATATATATCCGCCTTAGGGTGAATCTTTATTATCCATCGCTTCAAGCGAATAGGTTACAATTAAGTAAGAAAATATTAAATATGAAATTCTTCTCTGTTTGATAATAGCGAGTTGGTTGTCTTCTTCTTCCAATAAATTTATACGATTTTCTCGATTTTATTTCAATATAATATTTTCAAAAACTTCTCTACTTGGGTATGGTATATGACCGTTTTGTAAAAATTCTCAAAAAAAAATCTTTTTGTTTAAAAATCAGTGAATCTATGTTTATTTGAAGAAGTCAACTAATAAGACTAATAGTTGCTCAATAGTTTCTCTGATAATTTATAAGATCTTTCTTTCTACTTCTAACACAGCAAAATAGAAAAAAAAAACAAACACCAAGTAAAAACATATACAATCGGTCAAAGCCGACGATTAAATACTCTACCCCGCTTTACTTAAACAGAATTCTTCATTTACTTTCCTGGGAAAACATGAAAAATTAGAAATATATAATATTATGATGTTGTCCAAAAAATAGACCTACGTGATCTGTTAATTTTTATATCAAATTACTATTAGGGACTCATTTCCATTATAAACTATTAAAAATTTACCCTTGTGCTTTTTGAGGTGATTTCCAAAAAATAGGCCTGCGTGGTCCAAATACGATATAATTAATTTTTATGTAAATTACTATTTCAAATCAATTTTCATTATGAAATATTAAAGATCGGGCTCTTTTATCTCATGTAAAGGCTTACTTTTCATGAGAATCTTTATATCTGCGGGATCCAAACAATAGACCTACATGGTATAAATTTGGAGTAATTAATTTTGACATCAGATTACTATAATAGATCATTTTCATCATAATATATTAAAAATTTGACTTTCTTCCCATATAAACGCTTGCTTTTCATAAAAAGGGTTTTACGGAGGATGGCTCAAAAAATGGTCCTATCCGATCCAAATTTTTCATCTTTAGTTTTACCGATTTTTGTTATATGAGAGCTTTTTTCAAATGGGCCATTATGTTGAGGAGTGATCGTAAAAATTGTCCGATCGGATTCTTTTTTAATCTCAATTTTCGTCAAAATTTCTTCAAGATATTTGAAAAATTGCGAACTATGCATGGTCAGACATCAGACAAACAGACTTAAAGATTCGGAAAATGATTCCGAGTCGATATATATAAATAAAATGTGGTTCTATCTTAAGGCTTCTGCATGTTATATATATCGGAAGAAACTTGTAATATCCAATACCATTAGCGCGATATAGAGTAAAAAAAATTATTAAAATCGAAGTCTTTTCTTTTTTTCCATAATTTTAAGGTTGTAAAATCAAAATTTTATAATGTGCGCCAGAAACATGACTTAAATCAATTATAAACAGTATTTTTTACAATAATTTCCTCATCCTCATATGATTTTTGTTATTCTATAGTCTTACACCGTACATAGGGTTATATGACCTATACCCTTAAGGAACATAGGCTGATGGGTTTATACTGAACATAGGATTATTCTATCGTTTCGTGAATATAGATAACAATAATTGTAGCTAAACTTTTGCTAGTAGATCGGTATAAATTGCCTTAGACGATAATATAGTATTGCGTGGACTTTATTGTATCTTATGTAACTTTAGGGCTAACTAATGACGTTTGATATACTTATTTAAATGTACATTTAATTAAATCGCTTTTATTATTAACGCTAATCTAGGATCTACTCTGGTTAATACATATCTAGTTTCTACTTCTACGCGTCCGTCTTTATGTAATACGACGAGCGTAGAAACGTATCAACTGGTAATAGTTTGCAATTTTCAATAACGTATGTAAATTAGTTGCAATTTGTCGGAACGATTAAAATAAATTATACACGTTTTACAAAAAACGTTCTTCGAACAGTTACGAGACCATTACATTGTATGTTGCCATAGGATGAAAAGACAAAAAAAAAAAAAAAAGAAAAGGAAAAGATTTGATATGATACGAACCATTACTCTGTTAGAGTTAATTCAATCATAACTGAAATGTTAAGGTCTGTACACAATTAATATAAAATACATTTTCTAAAGGTTTTAGTAGAACTGTTATAGATGAATGCGTTTTTTCAACAGAAAATATCTCATTGGAAGTCCACAAAGTTTGACTCTAATCCTTATTTTAAACAACAATATTTAAACAATCGAGTTTATAAGAAGAGAAATTTGAAAAGTATTTTCATAGCTTTGGACATTGAAATGAACGTACAATTACATATATGTACAATAGGTTTAAATACATATATGTACAATAGGTTTAAAAGCAAAGATTTTTAAAAACAGATATGAAGTTGAAAAAGACAGTCATGTATATTGAATGGAAGATACAAAACAAGTCAATTCATTTTTAATTGTTTCTTGTAAGTGCATCCTTTTTGTCATAGATCGAGAATATTGTGCCGGTCTCATGTTTGAAGAAGTTTCATACATTTACGATTATTTTTAATTTATACGTTTTTTTTTTTATTAACTTTTTTTGTTTTAATTACTACCGCTTATTCTATCCTTTTGAGTCCAAGAATTTATTTCGTTGGTCA
Organism: Glossina brevipalpis; assembly: GCA_000671755.1. Lineage (NCBI taxonomy): Eukaryota > Metazoa > Arthropoda > Insecta > Diptera > Glossinidae > Glossina > Glossina brevipalpis. The sequence goes on from KK351087.1 coordinate 504,273, forward strand.
TAATGGAGCATCAAGATCAACTTTCTTAAATTTTCTTCAAGTAAAAAAGAATTAATGATTTTATGCTTTAATATTTAATATATATATATATATATATATATATTTATTTTTATATATATATATTATTATATATTTATATATTTTATATATATATATATATATATATATATAATAATAATTATTTACTTTTACATGTTTTGTATGTTTAGGATTCAGCTCAATGTATGTATGTATAGCGTTTTCCCTCTATACTTCTAATTTAAATAGAAAAAACAAAACCATGCTCTTTGTCAATTAATCGTGCCTCGACCAGAGTCAAGTTAGTTTTTTTTTTTTATTTTCTCTTTCCTTTTCTTCCCCTATATTTGCTAATGTGTTTTGACTTCTGTGTCCTTTGGTGTGTTTTGCAAGTGACCACATTGCTATAGCTGCACTTTAGGTTTGTTTGCGGACCACAAATTGTGGTTTATCTGGACAACCGCAATTTTTTCTACTATGGCTACATTTATAAACCTTGATAAAGGAGGGAAAAATACTTTAGATTTTTTTTTTCCTATACAAAGGGTATTTGCTTGTAGAAAATGATAACGTAAATATATATAATATGTACATATATATATACATATATATATACATATATATATATATATATATATATATATATATATATATAAAATATATAAACACTATACATATATACATGTATGCACAAAATGTCACATTAATATTTAGCGTATTGTTAAATTTTTTGAAATTTTATATTCATTGTAAGCTTCAGCCCTCTGGTAGAATTTTCACTTAAGATTATTACAAATATATTTTGCAAGATTAAGCAAACAATCTTCATCTTTGGCTACTACTACTACTCAGCAATATCAATCTGCTTGCAGACAATAGACTTGTTGAAAATGACACTTCAATTTGGAGAACAAGACTCTTTTTCAAACAAAACATTCAGTCAAGTTAAAATACTTCTCACACTTACTTTGAAATTCATTCAAGATACACAATTGTATACAACACAACACAACACAACACAACATAACTACTTTAGGTGGTGCGATGAAGACGCAACAAAATCAACCACATTAAATATAATGAAAAGACGACTGGAAAAAGTCTCATGATGATGCCAAGAAAAAGAAATTTTTATGGCAGAAAATGTTTTAATTAATCTAAAAGTGAAATTTATCTATTTGTACGCGAATTATTATTTATTTATTTTTTTTTTCTTTTTGCCTTCGTATTGAATCTACGCTAAATTGTGTTGCGAAATTTGTTCGTTCTCTCGGACTTGGTTAAAACAACGATTAGTTCGGATAGTAAGTGAAAAAATGAATTTTTGCTGAAAAGATATTTATCCCGGTTTCCATTTTATATTTTGAAGCTGAAAGAGAGAAAAAAAAAAATGGAATTTTTGTCTGAAAAAGATCAAGGATGTCGCTAATTCACTTTTCGCTATATATGATCGATGATTATATTTCTCTAATCAATTGCTTAAATTTCTGAGAATTTTTGTTACGGATCTATGCGTAGACTCAATGTATGTATATTTTCATATCTATATTTATGTATATATATACAGAAATCAATTAGAAAATTGTCAAGAAATGTTGTCACAAAATTCATAGTCTGAAGAGTCGATGGATGAATTAAATTTATCCCAATAGCCTGCTAAGTAACGTAGATGTATATGTTCGATAATATCCCTTTCTCTTCCTTTGTCTCTTTTTCTCTCTCTCTTTCTCTTTCTCTTTCTCTTTCTATCTGCCTCTCCACAGCTACTATTATTGAAGTGAAAGGTTAGACTCTTTGTCAAATAATATATAACAAGTGGATTGAAAAGTTCGTAGGCTGACACATAGATGACGGTACTAGTATTAAATCCATATGATTTTTAGTTAGCCTTAACCTTCAAGAGAAGATAAATTTGACAGCTGTTGCACTGTTAGAATGTGAGTTATAGCATTTTTACTGTAGCAACTTTTGTTAGTTAGAAAAAATGGATAAAAAGAAATTTCGTGTGTTAATAAAAAAAAATAAGTAAAAAATATAAAAAAAAAAATACTATTGATGCCGAGGCTTGGCTCAATAAACAGTATTCGGACTTTGCACCAGGAAAATCAACTGTAGAGAAGTGGTTTGCTAAATTTAAACGAGGCGAAATGAGCACCGAGGTCGGTGCACGCAGTGGACGCCCCAAAGAGGCTCTTACCGATGAAAACATCAAAAAAGTCCACAAAATAATTTTGGATAACCGTAAAATGAAGTTGATTGAGATAGCTGAGATCCTAAAGATATCAAAGGACATACCGTGAATCGAGAGGTCGGTTAGGATACAAACATATTATCGCTCTAGTTTTGTTAGAAATTCGTATCTTTCAAAGACCTTCTCATTTTGGTCGTTTAGTTTAATGCTAATCGTGCGTTAAAATAAATGTTTTACGAAGCTCTTAACAATAACCTTAACGGTTGAAAGCTTTAGTATTAGTTCACTTTTGTGTTAAAGTCGCCGTAATTGCTAGCAATGAAAAACACTTCAAAAAGTTGTGTAAACAAATTCAAATAATGCTTGCAAAATTGTTATGAGAGTTTAACTTTTCTACCATTTAGCGAAACCAACGGTAATATGTGATATGTAGCTTTACCTTTAATGACAGTCAGAAGCATACATCGGATTTTTTTAAACGTGAGAGTTTCAATCGATTTAATTCTATTAGTTAATCCATCTGTTTGCAGATGGTTTCTACCTAAAATTGAACTATATATGAGCAACAAAACCAAAAAATCAAAATCTTTTCCAAAAAAAAAAAAAAAAAAAAAAAAAAAAAAAAATAAAAAAAAAACAAATAAGTAAATTTCGAGACTCTATAACATTGCATAGATGACTTTTTCCATTTTCCTCCAGTTACACCGAAATTTTTAGTATTTCATCTGTTGTAGAGTATAAGTAATAAATAAGAAACCCTCTCTTTGTTTCGCTTATAAAAACAGGGATGATTTTAGTTTACGTTGTTCCCTAGATGTTTCTTCTGATCCATTTTCAATACCAATCTACGCGCAAGTACTTCTAATGTCTTTAACAAATTCGAAGTTGATATTTTAATTTTGCGATCAGACGTATGCTTTCACAAACATAATAAGGCAGAGAGACATATCTAAATCGATTGAGAAGTTGATACTGATGAAAAAAATATATATATTAAGCATAATATATATAATATATATAATACACATAATATATATATATATATATATAATACCATCTTTAAAGCTGCCTTCTGTCAGCTCATTCAATCAATATATGTCTTATCTTTCGATGTGTTTTGGGGGTACAATAATAATTATAGAAATGAGAAATGGATGTGAAGTTTATGCGTAGGCCTCTAAACGTTTACATTTAAAGTGTTACTTTTT
>KK351087.1:512689-532692 GCA_000671755.1 Glossina brevipalpis
TGTTTGCTTAATTGATACGACCGATCGAAATCTATTGTATCATTTATTTAAATGCTTTCTATTTTGATAGGAGAACAACACTTAATTAATACTTAGTGCAACATGTCGTGAAAGTGTTATCAATCTTATTATTATTATTATCATCAATTTCTTAATAAAGATAATTTAAAAGAAATAATCGCGTGCGCGGACATATTTATCGAGATTATCGTACGTAATGGTCCAAAACATATATATATATATATATATATTATCGGATCTCCATTTAAGGATAAACAAAAGTAGAATTCATCGATGTTAGATATAAATCATATTTAAAGTATATATATTTTCCAATTTTACGCTTCAAACCTTTGCAGCTTTAAATTAAAGTGTAATTCGCCTTCTTCTCGCACCCTCTATAAAATAGCTTTCAAATAACATAACCATGTGTTACATTTGCGTGTCACCCTCACACCTTGAGAGTTAAATTTATGAATTGGCAATTTCCCTTTATTCATCCGGTCACCAGCTAACCACCCTTATATATATGCAGATATGTAAATATGCAGATTGATAAAAATTTACATTTGTTCATCAATTTAAGTTTGAATTTTTTTTTTTTTTTTTTTTTTTTTTTTTTTTTTTTTTTATTGTTATACCGTGTATGGGTAACACACAAACGAGAAGCCGTATTATACTGTAAAATGAAAAAATGTTTTTTTTTCAAAGTTCAAAAAAGTGGATCTAATTACTAAACATTGATTTAATCTTTATGTTTTATTGGAATAAAGGTACTCTTCTTATTCTTTATTTGGATCTTTTAGAAGAATTTAAAAAAAAAAAAAAAAAAAAAGAACTAAATTATGCATTTGATGAAATGTTGAACCATAAAGTGTTCTATCATTCACTTGTCTTTTCATATGAAATATTCAAAAGATATGTTATGTTATTTCAAATAGTTGTAATAATAAGGACAAATAAAAAGTTCTTCTGTGATAGACTTTGAGTGATTATCCAAATTACAGTTTTGTATATTTTTTTTTAATATGATTAATATAATTAAAATAGCGGGATAAAGACAAAACACTTTAAATTGTTCAAATAATAATAAAACTAATTACGAGTCTTATCCATATATATTTATATGAAGAAAATTGGAGAGATATAAATAAGTCTCTTGTGTTTTGTTAATTTAATTTTTTTTTTTTTTACATAAACTATAATCTATTGTATATGGATGATTGGGTAACGAAAATTCGTTACGAACTGAATATAATATTCCTTTTGTTTTGCAATAATACTGATTTTGCGGTTTGATGAATTTTTATTGAAAATTCATGTTATGTGCGTATGTATGAATGCATGAATATATGTTATATCCACTTTTCATTTCATTTCTTATATGCATACGCTGTGTTTATTCCCCTATGGGTAGCACATAACTTTCTTATACATGCTTTTGCATTAATAAATGTTTTCATTGTTGTTGTTGTTCTTTACCCGTTGGCATGTGTGTACCTGTTTGTTATTTCACGGTTTTTGTCAAAACTTGATTTAATTTCTTTTCAATTTTTAATTTGCCATGAATTGTCTATCAGACGTAATCTCGATTCTTATTTTTTTTTTTTTTGTTCATTTCTATTTATGAGTTCAGTTCAATTCAAATGTGACAAAAAAAAAAAATTGCAAAAAAGAAAGAAGATGAAGGGAAATCAATAGTGAAATGCAAATTGTAGAAATTTATGAAATGAAATATATATTTGTTTTTTTTTATATACTCATTTACTTATATATTTATGTATTTATATATTATTTATTTATCTAATATTTATATAACAATTAAACAATTTATTCTTATTTCCTGATATCGGAGTTATAGAAGGAGACAACAGCGTTGAATACTGATTTTTTAAAATTTTGACATTTTGGCTGATTTGGAATACGGAACAGTGACAACATGATATTAACAACTGTGTGGGAAGTGTGAGATCTGGATTTAAGTAAAAAAAATTGAATAATGCCACGTATAGGGAACATGGATGATTGAAGATGTGCCTTCTTTTTGCAGCTTAAGCATATTTTGGACAATTTTTTTTTTTTTTTTTAATTAAAAAAAATATTTTTATTAATGTAAATGTGATCTTTTAACTGTTTTTAGGCAGTGTGGTAATCTGGCTATTAATTCATTGGCGCTAATCATTTATATTATAGTTTTCGGTATTTATGTTTATTATGTTAAATAGTACGACTTGCTAGATACGTTATAATGTTATAAGCGATGTAGTGTTATATGCAAAACAATAACGAATTATGCGTTTACTGCATTTTGCGTAACTGATAATATAAATTCATTTAGTATCCTGTGGTTCCTAATGTTTAGTATGATCTATTCTAAATATATCGTTAATTCGCATTGCATTATTAGAATGTATCGAAATCCATTAGAATGCTGTGATTACTTATGATTACAAATGAACTCGTATGTCCACTTGAAGTGTGTTAAGCTAAAAGAAATAAGAAACTAAGCGACAAACTTCAAATGCATCAAATAGCATTTCTCAGTAACCCAATTAATACAGGTAAGAATTAAATTAAAACAGGTAAGAAAATTATATTTTGCCATAACTGTCAACTTGTGTTCACAATTATCGGCTGGCATAACGTATTTTCTTCTTTAAATCGAAAACAAGTTGATCCTTCTTAATTACTATCAAATATTTGTTGGCCATTGCCATTTTGATTCGTTGCGTCCGCAAAAATTGCAACGGCTTCCTTGATTTTGTCCTGCATTTATATACAATAAGCAATTTGAACCATAACAATGTCCACTTTTTTCTTTATCTCTTCTTCGTACGTGCCGTCTTCCTCTAAATTTTCCCATCCCATTTCGCACGCAACTTTTTTTCTCTATCTAAGCATTTTTGACGGTTCCACAATGTATTGTTCTTAGGCATCTTCTTCATCGAAAACCAACTACTTTTGCTTTGAAATTAGTGGGTATTCATCTTAGTAATTGCCGTTGGTATGCTTGATGATGTTTTTGCAGGATTCAAAATATTCCTAATAAAGATCCAAACGATGCAAAACTTGAGTACGTAATTCTCTAAAATTCAGTAAGGAACAAGGCATGGACTTTTCGCTTAGCGCTCATTAAAAACTTCCACACTATTTCATAAAAGTAGAAAAAATCTAGCTTTTCCCTTTTTCACCTTCGGTGGTGGATATAATAGATTTTGAAAATCAAAAAATACAAAGTATACGTAAGTAAATATACTTAGGAATCTTAAATTACTTAAGTACTTATAACAGAATAGAGACTACGCTGTCAATAATAATCAGTCGTAATAAGAAGTTAGCTCAAACGAAACAAGAGGATGCTGTTTTTGTATTGCATCGTTTTATTGAGGTTAAAAAATTGATTTATTTTAAGAATCCTAGGTCCAAAAATTTGTTGGTTAGATCCAGGCATAATATTTATATAGACCGAAGTAAGACCGAATTGGTTTGGCTTAAGATAGGGTCTACTGAGAGCAACTGTTCTCCTTAACTCAGGATGCCGGTTGGCAAAAGGGGTGAATATTAATTCAATCATGGCTTCTCAGATAGAGCTATGTTATCTTCTAGGGTAATGTGACCATTGTTCTCATTTCTAGAAACGCTTGTCTTTGTTTGAATTAAGCACAACAATTCACAATTGAAATCTTTGCACTCATCCTATGAATTTCGATACGATTTTAGCTACCACAATGGCTGTCTAAGATCAATATGTAACTTTCACACAGCCATACTGAAAATGCTACAAAACTGTTACGGTGATTAGTGTTCACAAGTTTTTAAATGATGTAAATCATTTAATGAGAGCTATGTGGTAAGCCGAAGCCGAATCTCGCTTAGGAACGCCATCAACCTGAACTAGTGATTCAAACATCAAACAAAATCGATCAACAAAATGAAAGAGATCTGGTAGATCAATGTAAACAATTTTGAAGCATAATTTGAGTTCATCTCGCGTATCTTGTCGTCTTGTTCCAAAAGTTTTGAGTTTCTTTGAAAAACAACGTAATGTTGAAGTGGCGAAACAAATGCTTTCTATGATTGACAATGGTTTTAAATAATGAAACTAGGGTTTATGCTTGTGATCTAGAAATAGCACAACAATCAAGTGAATATCGTGCTACAGATGAACAAAAAAAAAAAAAAAAAAAAAACAGCACGATGGCAACAATATTGTTTACAGAAAGAAACCCTGCTGGGCACGTGTCTCGAAAATTATGTCAGTTGGTCACAGCGGCCATGTAGTCTATTAAAAAAAAAATACACATGGATGTCATTAAAATCATTAAAAAAAATGTAATCTGCTTAAGTTTTGTCTCCGCAATAGTATAAACCACAGGAATGTATTTGGTACCTGGTCTGGTAAGACCTCAATGTTTAAGATTTTCCAATAATTCACCAGAAAATTTTGTTATGTTTGTCAGTTCGCAGTTCGCGTTTATGGCAATATGGACACTTCTTCCGATAAATACTCTTAGTTTTTCTATAGTAATGCCATTGTTCGAAAAGTACATTAAGTATTAAGGACGTAGCTAACGTAGATATGTAGAGAGATTTAGTTGTTGGTACTCAGTAACATTATAAAACGAGTATATCAACTACATTGATGGTGGTGTAGGGTATTTATTGGTTGAATTTGCCCAACTTCAACAATATTGTTATTTGTTATCTACATTTCAGAGCATATGTATAAGAATGAAGTTTCAAAAATCACATATTTAGTATTAACGTATCTTGTTGTTGCCTATTTTTTTTTTTTCCTTTTTAACTCTCGATATTTTGAATGCTGTCGTGATCCATCCAGGGATGAGTGTTTAAAAATCATCTCTTAACTTTACCCTCAAATTTGAAATAAATATCTGAGTTCTTCTATTGGCTGCAAAAAATATATTCAAAGTCAATCATTTTCATTTTGATTAATGACTTTATAAGGAACGCGTTTAATTAGTTTTAACTTCTCACTTAAAGTTAACGAATGTAAAAATTATCCCCCTGCTTAGTCTTAAATAAATCTGACACAGAGAGTTAAATTACTTACACTTATCTCTCTGATGCAGAGATGAATATGCCAGAAAAACGAAAGATGGATCATCCAAAATGACAGAAACCAAAAAAAAATAATTATAATTGCCTGAAAGCCAAAGAAAATCTAAACGAATTGAAGAAGAAGAAGCAAATCATGCATTCAAAGAGTTAAACGCTTGACACAGAAACATGTCCCAAATTAATGTGAAAAGCAGTAATAGTAGTAGAAAAGCAGTAGTAGTAGTAGTAGTAGAAGTAGCAGCAGCAGTAGTAGTAGTAGATTTGACTTAAGTATATCAAATGAATTGAAATGTGTTATCATCAAAACAGTGAAGTGAACCCTTATTTTAAAAACATAATAGTGCTAGTAAAATAACTATACATACATATGCATATATACGCATATATATATACACGAGCATCATCTGTAAATGCATATGTGAAATAGTTTATCGTTTTGTATTTGATAGCTTAGTAGATTAATTGATGTTGTTGGTGAAAAGTATTGTCATATTGTCAACACGTTTTCTATTCTCTTGTTTTCACATTTACATAAAATGAATTAAGAGTGTCCACACACATATACATATATAGAGTGATATGATTATATTGTTCTTTAGAGCTGTAAAGAATTTATTATATATAGAGTGAATGTGTTTGCGAAAGCAAAAATGACTTTTGAAATAATTTAAACAACTCATGATTAATGTACAAACATTTTGATTCAGAAAAACTAAAAAGCATATAATTAGTTAAGATTACAAATGCAAAATTCTATCATTATTCTTTTGGCTTAGTGGCATTTTGTTTGTGTTTAAATCGAGAAGCACAACCCTTTACATCTTATTCTTTCTTTTAACTTTTCGTTTTTATTCTATGGTCTGGAAAAGTGCTAAGTAAACAAAAACATTTGAGTAATTTTCACTTACTTGTTCTATATATAACCAGTCATCCAGTCATCCAGTCATCCAGTCACACACTTTCACATATGTGATGAGACAGACTTGTCAAAAATTGTTGTTAATTTTTCAAAAATAAAACATTCAGTACCTAAGACAAAAGATAAGCCAAACCATTTTTGTTGATTTTAATTGCGAGACTATTTATCATTTATGTCAGTATATAAAAGCACTTAACACCATAACCAAACCTTTTTATAATCATATGTAGACGCATTAATACACATATTTACATATCGGTATTATATATATATATATATATCTATATATATTTATATGGGTACTTTAGAACCTTCTTCTATGCATTCTTTACAATTTTCTAATTGCGTTTTTTGTTGCCGTCAACGGGTTTTGCTTTTAAGCAAAATTAATGGCTTGGTATTAAGCACAAATTATATGTAAGAGATGACAAAGCATATACGATTAAAGGGAATATATTTATGTATTCATATAGGTGTATTTTAAATAGTTCAAAAAAAAAAAAAAAAAAAAAAAAAATGTTGGTCTTATGGTCTCACTCTATGCATTAGTTTAAATCATGAAAATAATTCTTTCTATTCAGGTTTATATAAACAACTAATTATTAATACCCAGAGATGTCTATATGAGGAATTTTCTTATCGAAACTGTACTCTATGAAATGACTTAAAACATTAAAGCTGAATTCATATGATTTTTAAAATATTTAACTATTAGATTTCAGTTTTCAGTTTGATCTCTCTCTTGGCGTTCATTAATTGATTTCACTTCATTACCCTAACGACCGTATGAAGAGAACTGTGCATTTATTCATTTTCTTTTCTAATTTTGGTTGTTGGTTAGGGATAGAAATATGTGATAATCGGATGGCGCAAGGTGAGGACTCTATAGTGGGTGTACCATCAATTCCCATCAACAAAGATCCATCAATTTTCGTCGAGTGGGCAAAGAAATGTGCGGCCTAGCATTGTCCTGGTGGAAAATGACACCTTTACGATTGACCAATTGTGGTCGCTTCTCCTTGACCGTTGCATTCAATTTAACCAATTGCCGACAGTAGACCTCCGAATTAATGGTTTGGTTTCTTGGAAGCAACTCAAAATACACCGGGCCTTTCCAATCCCATCAAATTGACAACAAAATCTTCTTTCGTTGGATAGGTACATTTGAAATAGTTTGCGATGACTCATTAGGCATGCACCATGACCGTTTTCGATTGACATTGTTGTGCACAATCCACTTTTCGTCTCTAGTGATGGTTCGTTTTAAAAACGAACATCGAATTCATTGCATTTAAGCAATAATTCGCAAGCGCTAAGACGCTTTGTCATATGAATTTCTTTCAAATCGTGCGGAACTTAAATATCCAGCTTCTTAACGGGACCGCCACGTTTTAAATGCTTCTCAATGGCTATATGTGAAATATTTAACTTCTCTATAATCTCCCGTGCAGTTACCTGACGATCCGCTTCGATGATGGTTTTGATTTCATCCTCATTAAGCTCAACTGGTCGACCTGAACGTTGGTCGTCTTTAAGAAAAAAAATTTCTAGAACAAAACTTTTCAAACCACTTCCGGCATTTCCTTCCTTTAAGGCCTTCATTACCATACACATCACGTAACTTCTTGGCGGCTGGCACTGCGTTCTTTCCTTTACGAAAATAATAAAGCAAAATATGGCGGAAATATTTGCGCTTGCACTTCATATTAAAGTTGAGGTAAAACAAAAAAAAACTTTAAGAAAATATCTACCCAATGAACTTATAAAGCCAGATAAGGGCGACAGCTAAAATATATAAGAAGAAGAAGATCATAACATTTACGGATATCATAAAAATAAGAGTGAGAGACATATATAAATGAAATCGGCAGTTACTTAGTTGCCTGCCAACCCATTACAATGGAAGATATTTACGAACATGAGAACCTCTTAGCAGCGTCACTCTTTGAGGATATGACAAGACAAGCAGATTAAAACGAACGCATATCTTAAGTTTACTACTAATAAAATTGTTGTGCAAATATTTAAGACCTTATACATGTTTGTGTGTGTACTTCAAAATAATTATTATCTAAAGTCGTAGAGTTCAATGGATCTGCAAAGTTCATTAAAATTGCTTATTATCTAATGATAAATTGAGAATAAAGAAAGATATATTTATGTAAAAGAGAAACTTGCATCTACTGTTTGATATCCAACACTTCAAATCAAAAAAAAAAAACAAAATGTGGAAAGAATTGTGTGAATGGTAAGTGAATCAAATGACTCTGTTCGGGCCTTTTTTTAGATGGCTCAGCAAATTATTTGGATTATTTTTTTTTTAGTTGCAAAAAAATCGTTTTTATTATATATACATATAATTTATGTTTATACATACATACACAGCCTACGAACTTTTCAGCCCATCTGGTATGTTTTTATGCTGGCTTTTCGTTTATTTTGCCTGTTTGGATGTCGTGAACGTGATCATTTTTAGATGTCATCTGTAGCCACCAACAAAAAGACATTTTATAAATATCGTTTCGAGTTTTTAGCTCTTAGTGATTAGTGATCATTGACCTTTATCACATAGTAAGCGTAGAAGTCTTTTCTTTTTTTTTTTTTTGTGTTCCTGTCTTTTGATAGCGAGCCGAACTGGTTTGGCTAACGTAGTTTGATAAAAAAAAAAAAAAAAAAAAAAAAAAAAAAAAAAAAAGAGTTCATCGTTTCTCTGTTTTATAACATTTCTAATTTATTTTCATCGTCTTTCTCTTTTTATTACCTTGAAAACATCGTAAAAATTTTACAGCTTTTGGGTAAAAACACTTTTTTTTTTCTTCCATATATATATATATATATATATGCATTTCAAGTTGTTCGGAAGAAAATTTGCATGGAAGAACTTTACGAAAACAAAAATCATATTTTTTTTTTTTGTCTTTTTGCGATTAAATCCTCAGCAATTACTGGAAGATAAGAAAAATCGTAAAAGATGTTATGATTAACTCAATGCTCGAGAATATGGCTTTTTATTCTCTCATACATTCAACATATAAATTTGCGTAAATTTTTTTTTTTTTGAATTTATGGCAAAATTTTAATTATTAAACCCTTCGGTTTAGTTAGTCGGTAAACCTTCATAAATGTTAAGTCTTTTATAGTTATTGTACAACTAAAGGCACAGAAATGCTCAAAATAAAGTATTATTTTATTATCTAAAATACAACGCGCAAACAAAAAAAAAAAACAAAAAAATTTGCGATAACTTTTTAATTATTGCTAAGCGTAACGTTAATAATTAACCCTTTGTCTATGGCTATGCATATATATATATATATATGTATATATATGTGTATGTGTAATAGTCAGTAACGAATAACTCATAAAATGATTGGGTGTTGGCTGAATGAAATTGTCTTATTGCAGCCTTAGGCAGTACTTTTAATTATCCAAACACAATTCGTCAGAAAACATCAACAAATTTATTTGCATTTCCCCCGATAAACAAACAGACAGAAGTGATAAAATATTACATCTTTTATCCTAATGTCTGCTTTTATATAATGTCTTTTCACTTCTAAAGTTCTTTTTTTTCAAAAAAAAAAAAAAAAAAATAAATAGAAATTTGCCGAAAGGTTTGCAATTTAATATCCTTGACGTTTATTGATAGAGTAAAGACGACAAAGTTAAACGCAGCACAAAATTTAAAATGAATTTAAAATTCAAAGAATAAAACGTAAAGCGTAAAAAACGCTTTTATTGTAAAAAAACGCTTTTATTATATGCATAGATTTTTATAGTTTTTTTTTTTTATACTCATTTAAATAATGCTCTCCATGATTTTTAACACTTCAGATAACCCATAGCCTTTTTAGAAAAAAAAAAAAAAACATTTAAAAAAAAATTTCATTTATTATAATTTCATTTATGAAAATTTCATTTATTATAATTAATTATTTATTATAATTAGAAATCAATCTTCTATTTATCAATACGCGGACAGATGGAAAGATCGATTTCGATCTTTACTTTGAACGCAAAAATATGAAAACAAACTTGCATGTCTCCGCTTTATATTTTTGTTCGTAAGAAAGATTTCTTTAACGTAATATCGAAAAAAAAAAAAATCCTATGAGATGACTTTGACAAAGAGAAAATTGTTCTAATTTTTGTTCCTGACGAGATGATTTTTAGATATCTTTCACTAAGGTTCGAAATAGTTGATGATTTATAACTTTGAGCATTAATCGTTATAAAAATTCTAAGTCTACTAGATGACTAATAAAGAAAATTGTATTAAGAGAAACGACAAAAAAAAAAAGTTATCACACTTGAAACGGTACATATTCGCTATAATAGTTGATTAAAATTATAAAAAAAAAAAAAAAAAAAATGTATTTGAATTTCAAAGTCAGAACGCTACGAACTTTTTTATTTTAATTTTTGTTTACTAATAAATAATAGAAAAAAGTAAGTGGTGAATATTTAGGAATTGTGCTTTTTTTTTTTTATTTTTTTAATGTCTAAAGTGAATATAATTTCTTTCTTATTATTCTACATTATAAGTTGTTTGTTTATTGCTTTTCATTAGTTTTTTGTACCTAGATTTTTAACTATATAATTAATTTCACGACGTAATAATAATGCTTTTAAAAGAAGGACATAATAATAAAAAGGGCAACGAAAAGCAAAAAAAAAAAAAAAAAAAAAAAAAAAAAATGTCTAATTGATATTCGTTAGAAAGATTTATAGGGTGCGAATGTTATTATAATTTAAAAGGAAATTTAGTTTATAGCATAACAGGACATCTTTGATTATATACAATAGAGATAGAAAATTCATTAATTATAAATCTTAACGGAGAGCAGACAAGCGAGCCAATCTTTAAAACAATTAATATCACATGTCTCATAAAATATTAGCGAACTTCGTAATGGGTAGTTCTATTGAAATTGACCGCAAAAAACTTACACATTCACCTAATCTCGTGTCGTATTCGCAAATGTTGTTGTTATTTTATTCTATTGTGGTACGAGTAGTGAAGCATTTAGTTTCCTATCGATTAAAATGTTCTCTAAATTCACTTCAAACGATAAATGTATATTAATTTCGAAATTCTTTTTCTCACACAAGTACCTCACAAGTGTACTAGTACATAGCATAGATAATAAAGTAAGAGATGTAATTGAAAATTTTTATGTTTTATCGGTTAACTATTGAAATTTTATGAAAATAAAATTTTTAAAACTGTATTGGACGAATTAACTAGACTCTAACTGTAATGACTAATGACTGCTTCCTTTATATTTGACCTAAGAAAGTTAAAGTTGAACTTTTTTTTTCTTTTTACTTTTCACCTAATTAAGTTTATCGATATTATTTTTGCAAATCCAAAGCATTCTCCAAATTCTCTGAATTTTTAATGATAATTTATACTTATTTATTATTATGTAATCTATATAATATTTTTCAATTTCAGAAGATATAAGAATACTTTTGAATCTCTTTGGATTCAAATTAAGCGTATACTTGATTCGTCTTAAAAGGACTTTAGTTTTCTTATTGGTTGACCATAAATTTGTTTATTTTTCTTATTTTTCCTATTTTCTTTTCTCTAACTTCAAAGATTTGAATCTTTAGACGCAATTGAAATGCTCGTAAAAAAAAATTTCTTCTTCGATAGGAATGATTAATAGATTTCTTTTTTTCCACATTTGATCATAATTTATTGCTTTTGGATGTTAATAAAACTAATGTATGGATTAATTTCATACGAAAGTTAATTTCATGTCAGGGTTTTTTTTTGATAATAAAAATGTTGAGTAAATATATATATATATATATATATGTATATATATGTATGTATATAATGATTCTTAAAGAAATTAATTTAAATAGTTTTCTTTATATAACATACAATTTGCCTTAAATACCGACAATATTTTTAATTTAATTTTTTAAATTAAAACAAAACATTAGTTTACTGTATTGTAAAGTAAATGAAAAAAAAAAAGAAAAAGAAAAAAGGATTTGTTGCAAACACTGTTACATTTTAACTATTTTCAACGAATACGTGTAGTGTAGTTAATTTGTGTTTTCTCGATTTAACCATATCTCTCTCTAATTAACTATCATTATCTTCTTCCAGGTTATCTTAAAACCAAAGAAAATTTTGTCAAGCATAAATTTTTCGAAAAAAAAAAACAACAACAAAAATATACAACTATTTGCCTTATCCGGCTATATAAAATCTATCAAAGGATTGTAACAATAATTTTACGGGGATTTTTATACGCGATTGTCAATTTCATGAACTCTAAAGTTAAAAGATTAAAAAGTTACGTTTTGAATTGTGTCGTATATTCCTATTGTGTTACATTGGACCCTTGTATTTCATATCATCTATTTCTATAGTTAATTGATTGGTTATTTTTTTGTCTTCGAATGAGCTTTTATAAGAATAAAGAATTCAGATCAAGATCTTTTCCATTTAGTATGAATTATTAGTAAATACAATTGTATTCTAAATAAGGACGGGCATCAGAGATTCGATTCAAGCCTTAAGTAAACTTCATTTTCTGATATTTTGTTTTTCTTTTTGCAAAAAAAAAAAAAAAAAAAAAAATCAAGTTAATTTATTTTACTACGAAACCATCCCTGGGCAAGTGTCAGTGTTCCTGTTTTCTTAATTAAAACTATTATCCGTTGTGTTTTTTGTGCAATTTCATTAGAGAGAAAATTGCTAAAATTTAATTCAATTGATAAAAGAGAAAAAAAGAAAAACAAAAATAATAATAATAAAAGGAAAGGAGGAGAACATAAGGAAGAAGGAAGAAGGAAAAGAAAGTTTAAAATATTTATTCTTTTGAATACAAAGTTTCAATAAAACCAAAGTTTTGATGATGAAATTTAAATCTTAAGTCTGTTTTGCAGCGTGTATAAGTGTATTTATTAATATTTGCTTGCTTTGCTATACGATCTGTGTTATGAAAATGTTAAGCAATAGTTTACAAAAATCGTTTTATATGCGCAATTTCTAATATGATTACTTGGCAATAATTAAATGTTTTCGCTTCGTTTAATGAGAGATTTTAGATTAGTGAACAATAAAAATGATATTAAAGCGATTGGTACGTTTTGTTTGTTATAATAAACTGCTGCCACTAACAACTATTCATAGTGGTTGTTGTAAGTCATTAAAAATATTGTGTGTTGACGATGTGTGAGTTATCAAGTAGAAATAGTGGAAGAAAATGGAAAGAGTCATATAAAAGTTAAGTCTTTTCAATAGCGTTTTTATTGCATTTAATCAGAACCAAACTGAGATTTACGAATTTTTAGCTTTTAAATGAATGAAAATGTGCGAAAAAGCTATAAAATTTTGTTTTTATGTTCATGTTGAAAATGAATTGAATATAAGTCGATGTGCATGTGTAATTCATATATATATCTATATATATATATATATATTTCTCTATATATACGGAGGTTGTCTGAAAAATCAGCCATTTTGAAAGCGCAGCAGTTGTCAGATAATCATTTGAATTAATATCAGTATTTTTTTTTTTTTTTTAAGAAAATGAAAAAAATTAAGTATCGAGCTGCTATTTGTTTTTTTGAAAGTTAATACACTTAAACTTGAATTAAAGACGAGTTGAATGCCATGTACAAGGATTCTGTATCATGTCTTATCACTTCGAAATTTTTGGGTAATGGTAATGATGAACGTGCAGGACGAATGAAAACTATAACCACTGATGAAAACATTGTTCGTGGTTTGTCCAAATGCTTTTGGGCGACAGTCGACAATGGTTAGTGCTTGAGCTTGCCGAACTTATGGCTTATTAAGGAACAAAAACATCAAATTCGCAAGTTGACGACTATAACAAAAAAAAAAAAAAAAAAAAAAAAAAAAAAATAAGAACAGAAGTTTGGTTTGCTACCTTTAATCCCAGGATGATTCAAAAGGATTTGAAACAAATAATGGAATCATTGCGGAAATTGAAGTGTATTTTGCATTCTACAGAAAAGACCCGGATTATAATAGTCTATGGGAGGTGACTACGTTAATAGTTAAGTGGTACCGAATTTTGGGAAACAAAAAAATATTTTATTTACTTGGAGCCGGCAACTTTTCAGACTACTCTCGTATATGTAAGAAATTGATGTAAAAGAGGATTTAAGTGCTTGCGCATATATCTGTTTGTATGCACGTTTGTGTCTGCGCGTGCATTTATTATATATTTTTATTACAATTTAAATTGATATTGCGAATGATTAAATGTACGTACTGGACTTACGTACATAAAAGCAAAAAGCTTTTAAAGTAATTGTAAATATATTGTAGGGATCCAAGGCATAATTAAGGCATATTTTCAGGAGAATCATTTAAAAGTAACGTCAAAAAAAATTCGTAAAACTCATTTATAAATTGCATCCTATTCATGAAAAGGAAAAAACAAAAAAAAAAAAAAAAATATATATAAATAATATCAAATAAAATTAATTTAAAATCGCTGAAATCCTCTTCCACATGACTATAATGAAATCTTTTTTTCCTTTCCATGCACTTTAAATATTATAAAATTTAACTTCAAAGACAAATGGCTTTATTATGAAAATACGTTATCATTAACGTAACCACAATGTAGCTTTATTTATTGCATTGTCTTTGTCTGTTCGGTTTTATAAAACCTCAAAATTTCTCATACTTGAGCTACCACCACTCACCATTCACCACTGACCAAAAACTTGTGCAAATACGCATAAACTTTGAAACATTTATCTTAACCAGTGGTTAACCTTAAAATAGCCTTAAGTACATAGCTAAACATTATTGGCAGGCTGTGTATCAATGTTGTAATAAAATGGCTAAACAAACACATATATTTTTGTAATTACATATACTTTACTTATTCATAAACAATGCTGTTTCTATATGCTATATGTGTATGTACGAAAATCTTTGTTTACATTTATATGTCTGTTTGAGATATTAGATTCTGTATGATTTGCAGCTCTATTTGCGGTAATATACATAAGCCTCTCAAACTGTTAAATGTCATACACGTTTCGATAGTATAGTACATGCATACATAAAAGATCCTCTTCGTCTTAATGGTATGAGACGTTAGGTGAGGATATTTATATAAAGACTTCTCTATACAAATGTGAACTTAAAGTCTTACAATACAATATCAATATATCGTATTAATATAATGTGAAGTTCGTATACAAAAGCTTACTATTATAACAAGCTCTTCCTTTAAATATCTTTATCATCTTGTGGCCTCATAAAGACCACAAATTCAATAAATATTTTATGTTATCATTGATTTCTAGATGTATATACATAAATATATATATAATATATATATATATGTATATATATATAGATATATATATATATATGATTAGTTTTGTTGTTCTGCAAATACTTTGACATACATCCATCTATAAGGATTTTCTTAAAACCTTAGAGTCTATTAGGAAATACTCATATATATATATGTGTGTGTGTTTATATATATATATGTAGATTCGTATTCAATTGCACCTGTTGGAGATATGTATGTACACTAATTAGTATCTCTTGTTCTCGTTACCAGATATATATATATATAAAACGTACAGTTTGATTCATTGTAAAGCAAATATGACAGATTATGAGAATGTATAAAGACTTTAATTTTACAATAGATTCATCGATACCTATAAGTGATTAATTCTTAATCATTTGTACCTATTTTGTTCAAAAAAAAGCTAAAAACGTGAAATAAAAAATTACCGTTCAATTTTGATATTTTTTAATGAACATGAATGTCACAAGAACGATTTATTTTCATTTACACTTTTTCATATATCATTTCTGATAAAGAACTTAAAAAGACTAATCTTAATTAGTTGCAAGCATTGTGTGTATATTAAATATATATATAAAATAATGGGTTGGCAACTAAGTAGGCCTTAAAGGAAGGAAATGCCGAAATTGGTTTGAAAAATTCCGTTCTGGAGATTTTTTTCTTAAAGATGAGCAACGTTCAGGTCGACCAGTTAAGCTTAATGAGGATGAAATCAAAACCATCATCGAAGCGGATCGTCATGTACCTACACGGGAGATTATTGAGAAGTTAAATATTTCACATATAGCCATTGAAAAGCATTTAAAACGTGTCGGTCCCGTTAAGAAGCTGGATATTTGAGTTCCGCACGATTTGAAAGAAATTCATATGACAAAGCGCCTTAGCACTTGTGAATTATTGCTTAAACGCAATGAATTCGATCCGTTTTTAAAACGAACCATCACTGGAGACGAAAAGTGGATTGTGTACAAGAATGTCAACCGAAAACGATCGTGATGCATGCCTAATGAGTCATCGCAAACCATTTCAAATGCACATATCGAACAAAAGAAGATTTTGTTGTCAATTTGGTAGAATTGAAAAGGTGCGCTGTGTTTTGAGTTGCTTCTAAGGAGCCTAAAATAAGCCAAGAAAATATTATATTTCACACACACAAGCGTAGGTTTGGAAATGTATAACATTTTTTAAAATGTCTTATGCGGACGAAGGCCGTTTTGATTTAAGAATATCACTTTAAATTTAAAAACGTCACTACATATATAGTGCAAGTTAGGCTTAAGTATTATTTATTATAGATTAAACTTAAGTTAAATGATAGGAGAGGTTTAAAGAAGAGACAAGATTTAGAATAGACAAAATCGCGAACGAAAACTAAAAAAATTGAAAAGTGAAATAAAGTCATGAATAGATAAGACAAATAACAACGGACACGACACATATAGAAATGATTATTAAATGAATTAATAA
The DNA here is from genome assembly GCA_000671755.1 of Glossina brevipalpis. NCBI lineage: Eukaryota > Metazoa > Arthropoda > Insecta > Diptera > Glossinidae > Glossina > Glossina brevipalpis. The sequence goes on from KK351087.1 coordinate 529,499, forward strand.
ATAGATTTAAAGAAATTAATAAATAAGAGAATTTCTTAATAAATCAAAGGGATTAATGAGTCAAATGAAAAAAATGTTAACGAAAATTCTGTGTGTATGTAAAGAATGTGTGTAGAAATGCTATAGTTTGAGGTAAAAAAATCATGTAAAATATGTGGATTTTATAAAGTAAGTCCTCGAAAGAACTGAAGAAGGAGGTAGAGGGCTAGAAACATTCTGAAGCATAAAGAATAGAGAGCCGTGAGGACCGAGGATCGAGGATCTATGGTAGAAAATTGCCGCAAGATCATTTGCCGCAAACATTCCAGTGATAGTAGTTTTAATATAATAATGAAATGCTTTATCGGTGTATAGTTAAATGAATGCAAACTTATCGATTGAATGAATACACATGTAAATCGAAATAAACAGAACAAATTATGGTGTAGTAATGTAAATTGAATTTACTAGGAATAGAAATACCCTTGAAGTTATTATTTACGCGTAAAGATACCATCCCTTAAAATTCTGTTCTGCTGCCTTTTGATAGTGGTCTGTGCAATAACAAAAATGTCTTGGACAAGATGTCATATTAATACCGCTGTTCTACCCCGTAAAAATGTACTTTCTTAGAGTCTAAATACTGGAATATCTTCATTTTGCCATTGATACTTTTAATGTTCCCCTATTTCAAGCCGGCTTTACTAACCTGCCCTCATTTTGCTGCCTGCATTACGTTCTTCAGTGATTCTCTGGGTATAGACAATATTATTCGCTTGACCGTTTGAACGCTGCAATTTTTGTCTTTTATTTTCTACTCAAATCCATCAAAAAAAAAAAAAAAAAAATCTGTACTTCATTTATGTGCCTTTTCACCAAATAATAATGTATATGTAAGAAGAATTTTACGTTAATTTCGTTTGCGGTCTCTGTAAAGGATTGAAATGGTTTTTGTTTGCTTTTTGTCAAGAGAAGGGTAATCATAGACCATTTTCTCTCATTAATTTAATAGCTTTATAAACCATTTCTCTGATGTACTTTAGTAATGCAGTCGACATTTTTTCTTTTTCTGATGAAAGATTAAAAATAATTCTTTTTCTCAGAGTTACAATGAATTTCTTTTGCCCGCTATTGCTCTTAATTAAATTGGTCATCAACACAGTTACCGCTCACTTTGAAATCTATGAGGGAACTTTTTTTTTTTTTTTTTTTTGGTTGATTAATTGGTTTTCGGGGATTTTATTAACATTTTATACTTACAGAATAAAGTTAGGGATACAAATAAGATGCCGCCGTTTTTTTTAATCAAATATTAAGAATTCATTATGGAAGCACAGTAGATCACGTTTTATTCAAAGTATTCTCTTTCATCAATTGCTGCTGCTCTTCTATTTTTTGGACAAAACATGAATATCGTAAGGGGAAAGACGATTTATCTTTTGTGAGTGTGCTTAAAGAAGAGTTACTTTTTCGGTACTGTTGTAAGAATGGAAGCCCCACTCTACCTTTTACTATTGTATCGAGGAGTAATATCCTCGCTGCTATTAGTATAAATAGCAGAAACTTTAGATCGGCTAAAGTTTCCCGAAGGAGTTTTGCTAAATCAAGCCGAATTTCATTATACTGAAAACTAATGATATCATGAGCCTTGACATATTACGTCAATACGTATTAACTCTTTCATTCGAATTTGATCAATTGTTGTTGGCATTCTTCCCTAATGATGATTCCATTAGTTTGTAACAAATCATACATCACACATTACGCCCACGTGAATTCACCTAGGCCGCCACAGGTATTCAGCTTCATCGTTCATATTAAGGATTCGTTCAGTCTGCTTCATGATTATTTATTCCTCGGATATTCTAATACAACCATTGTTCATTGCTCGTGAGGATTTAGAGGCACTTTTCTTTCGAATTACGCAGAAACCCTTAAAAATTTCTCACAAATCAAACTTATGCAGCACAAAATTTGACATTTTTATACGGAAAAAAATTACATGATGCCAATACGTTGTCATTAATACTTCAAGATTACATTGTTGTCAGATGAGCAAACTTACGATGTCACGTTTAACATCTGACAATTTCAACAAAATTTTCTCGTTCGGGCATCTTTAGTTAAACGGCGGAAACTTATTTGTACTTCTATTATCTTACTTAAAAATTCAATTTTTTTTTTTTTTTTGATGTACTTGCACAGAACAGATCGAAAGTATAGTTTGTACATATAAATTGACAAATCGGGAAGAGAACACAACAAAATAGTGAATTTAAAAGAGAAATATTTTCCATTTGATAGCGTTAAGGAATGTTGTCAACTAATGAATGTATTTTTTTTTTAAATGATTTAATTTAAAAGTTATTTAAAATAAATTTTTATTTAAAATTTTTACTATTTGTATATCTATGATGGAATTTTTATTATACATGTGTACATATTTATGTATAATAATTGTTACAAAACATAATATTGAAAAATCATTGTCATCGTATATTTTACAATTATGTTAAACACCATTCATGACATTTATATGACCAATGTCATCTAATTATTTTTATTTTTATATTTATTGTTTTATCGGCATTGTTATGCAATATTCTAAATCGATGCAAAAATATTTGAGCTAAACACTAGTATGGTATAGAGTAGTAGTATACCAAATAATAATAATAATAATAATAATAATAATAATAGTAATCGAAGCCGAGTGTATAACCTTAATATTCGTTTTAATTTTTATTATTATTAAAAAAAAGCTTTGTTTATATTCGTCGTATACGTTGTTGAAAGTATTTACATAAAAATTACGATTTTCCTATTTTCGTTTTTATTGTGTGTTGTAAAGAAAATACAAAATATAACAAAGATAAGAGAAAAACTGCCGCCGTCTTGTCTGTATTGAGATATAAGAGACCTGTGTATAGACACAGATATATATATATATATATATCAATGTGCACGTTGGTCTAATGCTCTGTTGTAAATTTAAAAAGCGTTCGTGTAGAAAATAATATTCGATATGTAGAAAGATAAAATTAATAAATAAATAAATAAATAAATAAAAAAAACTATTAAATAAATTTATAGTAAATCCTTTGTGCTTACACACATGCAGTTAAATAAATATGTGCTTATTTAGTTAATATTAACTATGCTTTCGTTGCAACGGCTTTGTTTTTTTTTTTTTTTTTTTTTTTTTTTTCAAACAA
>KK351087.1:534239-550399 GCA_000671755.1 Glossina brevipalpis
CAGAGAGAGAGAGAGAGAGAGAGAGAGAGAGAGAGAGAGAGACAAAGAGACAGAGACAGAGAGAGAGAGAGAGAGAGAGAGAGAGAGAGAGAGAGAGACAAAGAGACAGAGACAGAGAGAGAGAGAGAGAGAGAAAGAGAGAGAGAGAGAGAGACAGAGAGGTATTAAAGAAGCATTTATTCTAGATCAGTCTCTTGCTACATCTGTCGTCTTCTAGAGGAAGACAGCGAATAAAAGAAAAGTTACATTTGCCTTAGAATGAGCCTTTCATAAACGCTTTCTCAAATGAAGAAAGCAAAAAAATGTAAAATATTTGCCCAATTGTTGGTATGTCTTAATATAGTTGGTTATTCGATTATAATTTTGTTTAGGGTTCCAACCGTTAATAAAAACCATTTATATCAAATTTTATTTCAATATCTCTTCTAATGTCTAAGTATAGACGAACTTTTGTATGTCTTTCGTTGACTACAAGGATACTATCTGCCAAGTCTTTAAGGGTCTGTGCCAATTTTTATGACTGTAAAGAAAAATGAATGAACTGTCACATACAAGTCTATTCTGATTTAGAGTTATATGTTGCATAAGATTGTGTATATTTTAAGGAAACTTTGATAGATTCTTTTGGGTTTTACAAAGTGAAGGACTACTCTAGTATATCGTTCCCTTTTTGATGATGATAAGTATAATAATTGAAATTGATTGACTGACGTATATAGCATGACCATGTTTGCAATTTATTTTGTATGTGTATAAATGAGAAACCTTTAAAAAAAACTTGGTTGCTTTTGATCTCATTTTGTCTTGTGATTTTAAAAGATTCGTAAAAAAAAAAAAAAGATGACTTACAGACTGACAAATTTATTGACGATTACGTTTTAATCGACTTAATATTTATTAATCAAAATATATGTATTTGCAAACACATTATCGTTTGTCTTCCTGTGATATAAATGTTTTTAAAGTTAAAAAAAAAGAAATAAACTTTTTTTTAAAAAAAAAAAGAAATAAACTTTTTTTTTTAAAAGTAAATTGGAGTTTTTTCTTGTTTTTTTTTTTTTTAAATAGAAATATAAAAGCGAAACAGTACAAGATATTGACTCTCAAACAATATTTTCCTGATGAATTTTTGGTTATTTAAAAATGAGTAATGAAAATAAAATTTATTTATAGAAAAATTATTAATTAGCCTTCGTAAATGTGGTCTAGATAAGTCTCTTTTGTTGCTTAAGGAACAATTAGGTGCTTGCAAAAGTTTTTATTAGTAACTTCTAGAGGTAAAACTGTTAAAGTAATGGGAAATATCAGTGTAAATAGAGGTTGAATTCGATCATTTCTTTACCTATAACAACAATTTTTCATTTAATTCATTTATATTATTATTATTATTCAGTGCATAAAGTCGCTAATCATGAAACGCTCAAAATTGCATATTCTACATTCATTGTCGACATTCATTTTCAATATTCATTATTTGAAGAAATCTGCAGTCGAAGTCCATAAAAAACTTTTAGAAGCTTAGAGTGATGCTACTTTATCACCATTCGTTGATTTAAAAGTGATGATTTTGGCATCAAGGACAAAGAACTGCCTGGAGGATCAACACATTTTGAAAACGACTGAAACTCAGCACAAACTCTCAGAGAACATCCGAACAGCTTAGAAACTGATGAATAAACTGTTTCTAGATGTTTATATATGTGATTAGAAAGGCCTAAAAGGATGGAAAATGATTTCCACACGAATTGAATGCAGATGTCATTTCGGACACATTTTGGAAAAGTGGTCAAGGATACATTGCTGCAACCCAAGTGGAAAGTTTTGCCACACCCAGCGTACTCACCAGATATACCGCTTTCTGATTGCTACTTGCTTAGATCGATGCATCATGGCTTAGTTGGCATGCGGTTCCACAAATTTGAAGAACTGCCGCAAAGGGTCGATTCATGGATAGCCCCAAAAAATCATGAGTTCTTCCGACATGGAATCGCCAAGTTTGCGAGAAAGATGGAAAAAAGATTTAGAAAATGATAGAAAATATTTCGATTAATATATGTTTCATTAATTTTTCTTAATAAATGACTTTTTCGAGACAAAAAATGAAAAAATCTTTTACAAGCATTTATTAAATAAGAAACTTACAAGAGAAAGGGTTTTTTTTATTTACTGTTAGCAGTAAATTTATATTCCATTAAATGTTTTGAATATAGTCAATTAATTTAGAAACTCTCCGATAGACTAAGAAATCTTATCTTTAAATGAAAGAAAGTAACATTTCATGAGCGTTTATTCGCGACAAGCCCTACTTCAAATCAATATAGACAAATTGTAGAGTATTCTGTTAATATCTTTTTTGCTTTTATAAAAGCAACAAAAGAACAATTAGGAGGTCATCATATGAAGTTTAACAATCAAGCACGAAGGCGCAACAATCGCATAATATATTCAATATAGTTTTACATCTGATCGAGATCGTTTAATTCTCATGATAGCTATTCAGCTACATAGTGTAGAGGGTTTTTTAAGTTCATGTGAATGCAGAAAGGTTTAAGATGAACCCAGTGTAGGCGTGGCTTATGGTCGATTTCGTCCATTTTCAATAGCAAACGTATGTGAAAGAACTTCCAATGTTTCTGCCAAATTCGAAGCTGATGTCTTCATTTTTGCGGCCAATAAGAATGTTTACTACAGATACAACAGAGACTGAACGACGGACCGACATCGGACCAAATCGATTCTAAATTTGATACTGATCAAGAATATGTCTACTGTGAGGGGTCTCCGAAATTTCCTTCTGGGAGTTACAAACAAAATGACAAAATGAAATATGCCCCTTACCTTCGGTGGTGGGTATAATAACAAAACACAACAAAACTGGGCTTAGGTGAGCTGAGTATCAGATATTACATACACACCCGCATAAACCTAATATAACCTTACTCTTAACGTGATTTAAAAAAAATAAAAAGGGAAAAATTTCACCATATTTTCATAAATTTTTCTTTTAATTTAATTAATCAACAAATTTGGTTAGAATTATATACAGATCATGATTGGAAGTCATCAAAAACTACCGAAACATTATCTAATTTGAAAGCATTTTTTTTTTTAAACTTGAAATTGTAGCCTTAAACTCTTTGCTCTTTTATATCGTATATAATTTAAAATATCGATGAAAAATATTATTAATTTTATATCGGTCGTAAATTTCATGGCTTATACGATCTTGAATTAAATGTAATATTAAAGAAGTCTTCTACTTCTTAATAAGGAACAAGAACTTGAATATTCATTTCATCATAAGCAAAAAATAAATTTTTTCCGTTTTTTTGTTTACATATAAAACGTTACTTATTGTTCTTTAGTTAATCTGTGTGTGAAAACGTATGAAAAAATCATTGACTGCAACTTGGAAAGTGCTTTCAAAGTTTTATTTAAAACATCACATATATAGTTTCTTTACATATTTTGTTCTTCATACTTAAAGCAATCTGCATATAAAAGATTGAGTAAATATTCAAAAAACAAAAAAAAAAAAAAAAAAAAAAAAAAAAAAAAACAAAATATATAAAGAAAAAATAAATACAGAAAAGGCGAAATGCATAAACTTTAGAGGATAAGAATGCGAAAAATATCTAAGCTCAGTTGTTAAGTTGTTTCTCTTTTTTTTTTCTTTTTAAATTTTAGTGTTATAAATATAAATTGAATTTCAAATCAGAAATATTTAACGAAAAATCCCTTAGCATCAATTCACAGACACTTTTAAAATACATCCTTTTACAAGCGTGTAAAAGGGAATAACAGTGAATATGTTATATCTCTTGCACTTTGTAGCAGACACCGAATAAAGACATTTAGCAAATTGTGAAACATACATACACACAGAAAATCCCCAAAAAAGAAAGACTAGCAATAAATCCTTTTGCCACTAACATGTGATAGCGAAAGACAACAATTTCGTTTAACAAACTCTATATATATATATATACTCTGACAATGATGCTGGCAAACATAGTTTTAGCACACGCTCAACAAATCAAATGCTTATATAGCTGATCGCAAAAGTGATAAGAAACAAGAATGAAAAGCTATTTTCATCTTTTAACGAATTTTGAACCCCTGCAGACCAAGAGAAACATATACGAATAACACAATTTTCTTTTTTTACAACAACACGTGTCCACTACAATTGTTACACACACGCACACACACACATACACACACATATATATATATATATATATATATATATATATATTGATAGATAACCAGACCTAGAGTCTCAAGAATAATATTTGAAAAATTTCTCTATGCATATGAATTGGACTCGAATGATGGGTAACAGTGAAAACAGTCAGGTTTCCTTTTAGTCAAACATTTTTATGTACAGAGCAGTAAAAACTAGAGTCTAACCAACCATATTTTGTAATTAAAGACAATTGAAACAACAACAAGAAAATGAAAATGAAAGAAAAAAGTATAAAAATATCGGAAGGTAGGTTAGTATATCCCGCAAAGATATTAATTGAAAATTTTTAATTCAACAAAAATATTTAGTCTCGATTAGGCTTTAGGCGAGTGTATATCTATCTATACATGACACAAACGGCATAATAAAGTTTATATATTTTTTATTTATGAGAGAGTAGAACATAGTAACAATACTAAACATATTGTAACGCGACAAAGTCCTTGACATTATGAAACATATGTTTTACGCCCTTTTTCTTTGGCTTACTCTCCCTATCACTTTTTTTTTATATATTGGCTTGGCTTAAAGCTTAAAGGACTTACGGAACAAATTTTTATAAAATTTATTGCCATAATAAATAATTAAAAACAAAAAAACAAAAAAAAAAACACATTTTGTTTTAGCACAAAAAAAAAAAAAGAAAAAAAAAATTGGAAAAATTTTTGTACAATAAATTTATTTAAATAAACATAATAAAGCAGTGCTCGTTGCATGTTGTTTACATAACAATGTGTTAATTAAATACAAGTGATTGCATCAAAAAATAAACAATGACAACAAAAATAACAATCAGTGTGTAATTCTTTGATATGCAAAAGTAATTAAGATTGCTTCCATTTTTTCCCCATGACTTTTTTTACACAAAAAAAAAAAAAAAAAAAAAAAAAAAAATGTTAAAAACTTAATATTTACTGCAATAATTATATTAATAATAATCATAAAAAAAGATATCAAACATTAAAAAAACAAAAAAAAAAAAAAACCTTTTTTTTTCATCAATACAAATTTTAATGAGTTAACAAAGTAATCGTGCATTTATAAATAAACATAATAGTATTCATTACGTATATGACGATCAGATCCCTAAGAGAAAAGTAAATAATAATGAGATAAAAGTCGACATAAAATCTAGACCGAATTCGAGATATACGGTACTTTTATTAATATCATTAGTATTAGTTGTAGTTTAAAAATTTTAATATACTCGATCGCTTAGTATTAAAATTCAAAATATTCTTTAGCGTGAACGTTTGAGAAATCTTGCCATTATTTTATCTCCATTGTTCTAATTTATAAATTTATTTTTGTAAGATTATTTATGATTTTTATTTTTTTTATTTTTTTTTTTTTTTTCAAATTATTTATAAACTTTTTTTTTCCTAATTTTATATCAATAAAAATTTATTACTTTATCACTTTATTAAATCAAAAATCAAAATCAAAAAATTTAATAATAATTTATTGGACGATTCGATAAGAAATCTGTATTAAATTTCTATAATTCTTAGTTTTTTTTTTTCAAATTCGTTGACAGCTCTTTCATTGTAAGCTTTCAATTATATTTTACATATTTACATATATATATATTTAACAACCGGTTACGGAAGTAGAAAATTTTATCCTTTATGTTAATTATGAAGCATTGTTTGTTTGTTTACAAGACAAGTTTACAAAACAAGTTTACAAAACAAATCTTTTAATGACTTTCTTTAGGTCTATTATTATTGCCAGCTTATCTTATCGGTGTATTAATTTTTCTATTTTGTTGGTAACATCTTCGGTTAAGTGTAAGTAAAAATTTAAAGTTGTTTTTTTTTTTTTTTAAGCTCTTTAGACTATATATTCTTCGTTTAATTCCCATTGAGAAATTGTAATGAACAAAGCCCTTATCTCGCAACTCTACATATGAAATAATATTAAAGAAAAATGCATAAATACGCTATGCTTGCTTTCATTATAAAGCTAAAAGCCTCGTTAATAAAAATTAATATAAAATTCTTAACAAAAAAAAAAAAAAAAAATAACTTTTTTGATCTAAGATCTCCTGTGTGATCTTAGTTGGCCTAAAGTTGATTTATTCATATATTTACTTGATTTAAAGCTAAAGATGTTTTTATTATTCTTTATCATAGATCTGCTATTATTGGTTTAACGTAAGCGTCTCTGCTTGCGGTGCATACTTAAGCACAGGACTATTTTTCAGCGAACGATAATCGGCGTCCTTCAGACATTGGAATAATCCCAAAAGGGGCTCCGTAATTCCTGAGGTACCAGAACAAGCAATCACTGGTTATAGTCCAGAGCGATTCCCTCTGATCAGAGGATATTTAAGTCCAGCTCATTTTCTAACAACCAGCACGATACTTCTCGAAGGGCGGCATCCGTGGTCGGGCAATAAGCCATTCTCTAAGTTTGTTTATGGTCTCAAGATAGTACAAAGAGCTTCCTCAACCTGAACACCATGGTTTTCATGTTTATCGTCTTTCGATTTTCTATACTTCTTGGAAGCGAAACTTCGCCCTTAAAGATTATTTTATACTTAGAAGGATATCAACACTACTAACAGCATCCTGGTGTAATCAATTCAATTATTATGCTAAAAAGCCATAGATAATCACTGGGCGTTTATGACCTAAATAGCAAAGACTTATCGGGAAGAGAAGTCCTTTAAATAGAAGTACAACTCTCGACTTTTTTCTCATACAATCCGAAAAATATTAATCGCTTAGCATTGGTAGTTGAAATCGTAATTTTCATCTAGCCGTCAAGTTCATGTTAATAATCCTTGATTTTTGTAGCTTAGAACCACGAAGAGGCTGAAGATTTGGCACATTTATGTTCCGCCTTAACAGAATATATTTTATCCAATCAGATAAACAATAACAGTTAATTGCAACAACTTTTAAAATCTAAAAGTCAACAAATAATGTAAGTTAAACGCTAGTGGGTATCTTGAGTTCGTTTTCAACTAACGTTGTTTCTTTTTATTAATGAATTTAAATTATATTAAATTATTATTGATTTAAAAGAAATTTCAGAAAACGAAATTCTAATATTATAATAAACTATAGTAGCTGTGATGTGTAATTATTATTAAAGAGCAATAACATCAATAACAACAAAAATAACAAGTGCCAACAACAAAAAGCAAACAAAACATAATTATTGTTATTATTGTAATAAAATATTGAAAATGTAAAATTTTAATTAGTTGCGAATCGTATAATTTTATACTTGAATGTAAAATATTCCATTATCTCATGACACAACAAATACAAATACGATGAACAAACATATCTACAAAGCCACGTTCATACATATATATATATATACATACATACATACACACGTATATGCATAATACATACATACATACATACATGCATACATAAATACATACATGCATACATAAATACATACATGCATACATAAATACATACATGCCTACATAAATACATACACGCATACATACACAAGAATATATATGCTACGGAATGCATGTAAAAACGTTGTAAGTGTGTAATGAACATGTATATATATGTTGTCAGTTTATTAAATAAATAAATTTGCATATTTTTGTAATTTACATAAATTTAAATTAAGCAGAGAAAATAATTACGAACATTCCTCTTACACACATGTGGCACAAATACGAAACTAAAGGCTAAATTATTTCGTGTGTGTTTAAAAAACATTTGCATTCAATGGACTTGTATGCCATGCATATACAAACACACACACACAATCGTACATATGTACAGTCTTACATACACACACAAGCACACGCACACACACACACACACACACACACACACACAAATTTATGCAAAACTATAATTTCTTTTTGTGGTCCCCTTTATCCATTGATGAAAATTTAAAGTTTTGAAAGCTTTACTATGTGTTGATCTGCCGTTGTCTACACGTGTGATCATATAAAGTGTTTGCAAGCGATGTTGTTATATTTTATACTTTGCATTAATTTCCTTTAACCACACACATAAATAGTTTGGCTGTTCGGCTTTTGGTGCTAAAATATAAAAACTATACAACCGATGTTGCAGTACTTTACCTTAAAACCATTAAATATACGCACACCCATGCATACCCATGCATACCCATGCACACGCATGCCTACACACACACACACACACAAACACGCGCATACATTTATAGACGTACGTACTCATGCATATATAAACACCTTCATTCGCTTCTGTGCTTTCAATACTTCAACTTTATTCATATTGTTTTCGGGCGTTTGTTTCATTGTCATTGCATTTAATGTAAACAAACATAAGCAAATAACAACCACACATGCAAACGAGTATCCATTAAAGTGTATACAATTTTTACTGCAGTATGTGCAGTCGTGACACTGATTTGCTCGGTTAATGCCTTTTTTCTCTCTTAGCTCTCTACCATTTTCGTGTTACATGTACATATATATACACGTTTAAATTAAAAATTTTAACGCAAATATTAAAATATGTACGTACGTGTTTATATGTAAACACACACACACACACAATTACACACATGTGTTCATTCGCGATTATAGAGTTTGTTTGATTTTTACTTATTCGTTTGTTTGTTTGTTTGTTTCTGAGTTTTGTAAAATTATGAAAATTTTCATTGGTTATGAGGGAGATGCACGTTTATGAATAAAGTCTCAACACAGTATAATTCGACCCAAAAAAAAAAAAACAAAAAAAAAAAACAAAAACAAAAGAAAAAACGATAGCATTTTGGAATTGACGGTTTTCAATTGTGCATCGCTTTGCTTACTTACAAAACTTAACAGGGCATCAAAATTTAAAAATATTCTAAACTATTTTCTTGACTATACACTTTAACTTTACTTAATTAAATTAATAAAATAAAATTTTCATTTAATTAAATAATTAATTATTTGTTAATTAATTTAGAAAAATAATTCATTAAATTATCCATTGATGTTTTTTCATTTTTATTTTTTTTTAAATTTAAAGTTTTGATTACCCATGATTAGGTCTTATGCCACAGCTGAGGAATCCGTTAAAAGGAAATTTCTGCTTAATAGATAACTTTTTAAGGAAATTATTTTCTGGATCATTACATCAACGAAAAGTGATAATTATTACCGACCTTTTGTTTTTTTTGTTAAATATCAAAAAAGAAGCTTTGAAGAGACCATAAAATATATATTTATTTTGCGTTTATTTTGATCTTCATATGTATGTAAAAAAATTTACAACGGGAACTTAGACCGTATGTATGTCTTTTTTTTTTTTTTTTTTTTTTTTGTAAAAAATATTCGCTAAACACCAGAGAAATATTAAAAATTCCAAACAACTTAGATATTCAAATTTTTTGTATTTATACCAACTTTAGCATATACGGGGTTTAAATCCACGTATGCTAACTTGCTAGTTGCACTTTTTAATAACTCAGCTACGATTGCGTATCATAAATTGTATAAATATTCATGATCATGGTATCAAATTCGGAATCTATCTATTTGTATATCTATCTATCTGTCCCTTTTTCTGTTTGTTTATCGGTGTAATAATTAAGATCTCTAGATCAAATTTGTCAAAACTATTGAAAACTTTTATACGTACCTTGGTATTGAAAATGAGCCAAATCGGCCAAAGAATAAAGCCCATAGTATAATATAAGCTGAAGACATCTCTGCTCTCATCTTCTTTTACTCACTATTCATAGACTACTCAATAAAAATATCCATTGTATTCCAATAAAAAATGGAAAAAATCTATCACGTCTATTCAAAATTATAGATTATCGAAATTTAATTTTTTTTAAACCTAAAGGTGATGGGTAGAAAAGACTCATCACAGCTAAATATAATTGCTTTACTTGCTATTATTATTATTAGTACAATTTATTTAGACCAATTAAATGTATTCTTAAACTAAAAAAAAGAAATAAATATATAATGAGCACTAGTAATTAAGAGTATCCGCTTTATTATCTATATCTATAATCATTTGCTAAAATCGTTTCAAGTTGTTGCTGATTAGGTAAGTATAGAAACAAGAAAAACCATAAAGAAATATATCTTGATAGTTATCAAAGTCTTTCCGGATCATTTATCGAAACCTTCAATAAACAAAAATTATTATTTAATTTTATGCTTTCTTCGAAATAAGTCCAAATTTAGGCAATTATGAAATTACTTGCACTTATATGGAATGGATTAGTCGCTCGACACAGTGTTCATGAAAATGAAATTCTGAATTCTGAATTTTCAATATCATGACATACAGGCGTTCAGATTTATTACGTAATACCAAGAGTTAAAATTAAGAGTAAGAGAGAAATTAAGAATCAAAAGGAGATAAGAGATATTCGCATGCCGCCATTCTATGAAAGACATGAAGAAGCCTTGATTCCAGTCTAACAAATAGTTTACAGAAATATGCACGAAGATGAAAAACACAAGTATTCAGAACCTAAAATTATCAAAAAAAAAAAAATAAAAAATAAAAAAATAATAAATGAAAACTGAAATTAATTATCTTTTTGTTTTTTGCTTTATTTTCATGTTAGGTTCACTTTGTACTTTTGGAATAATGAATAATGAAGTCCGTTTAGCTATAAGGTATATTCTTTTATGTAGGTACAGAGAGCTTAAGATATTGGAGACAGCTTTCTTCCTCATATATTTTTATATAAAATTTACTTACAAGAGCAATTGTACCTGAACCAACATTAAGTATAGATTGAGTTGTTATCTTATCTGAAAATATTACTTTATTCTTTACTCTTTATTTTTTGTTTTATTTTTTTTTTTTTATATTGAAAATACAAATGTTGTGTGCAACAGTAATTCCATAAAAGACAATTACGAGATATCATTATTCTAATTATTTGCTAATTTTTTTAGTGAGAATTTCTACTATTTTTGTTATTAGTTTATTAACTTTCTTTTCTTACTTTTTTTGTAATATTTTTCTGGACACATTCTGTTAAACGACTAATTTATTAAAATTCAAAACAAAAAAAAAAACAAAAAAAAAAAAAGATTAAAAACTTATACAACTTACCCAAGGAAAGAAAACCATAATTGTATAAAAGTTAATTTATTTGAAATGGTTGTTAACATGCACGGGGTAAGCGAGAAATGAAATTGAAACCCTTTGCTAATTAAACTTACGCTTTACGTAAAGTTAGTGAAAGAAAAAAAAAAAAAACTACTAATTGAGTTAAATGGAAATTGTTGGAAAAATGAAAATAATGTTACGGTGAAGAAAACCAAAGAAAGAAAGAAACAAAGAAAAAGAAAATAAAAAAGAAAAACAACTGGAATGTGTTTTAAATATCTTTATAGGAAGAAATATTTAATAAAGACCTGCTAGAGACCCTTATATTTTACCGACGAACTTCTGGCATTCTGGCGAATGATTGTAATAATAAAACCATGAAAACACGCATCGTAAATTCCTTAAACATCCTTGTACATCCTTGCAGGAAACATCGACTATCTGCTTATCTTAATAAGCAGTTCTTGTATTATTTATAAGAAAATATCAACAAAAAGGTATAGTTATCTTTAAGTATTATTGAAGAAAATATATTCAATAGATGCTCCGCCTACAATATATTAAACATAAAGCTCGTAGAGTAACATTTATATTAAGATAAATTGCAACCATCAACCATCTTTGCCTTAATCTGGCAACCTGATATTAATATCATATCAGCCTAGAATAATTTCATATCGTTATCGTATACTAAAGGATCTTATTGCACACAACTATCATTCTAATTTGTTAAAAAAAGTTTAGGAAGTATTTATTAAAACGTACTTTAATTATCAGTAGATTTAGCTAAAAAGACAAATGTTGAACATAATGTTAACCGCTATGCCTGACGATTGAAACGATGAAATCAGCGTACGCCAGCTTTCCAGTACAAAAACATAACAAAAAACAAGAGAGAGAGACAGAGAGAGAGAGAGAAAGAGGGAGAGAGAGAGAGAGAGAGAGAGGGAGAGAGAGAGAGAGAGAAAGAGAGAGATAGAGAGAGAGAGAGAGAAAGAGAGAGAAAGGGAGAGAGAGAGAGAGAGAGAGAACTGTAGAGAAACAAAAAAAAACCCAAATGTCACCTAACATTGTCATAAGCGATAATTACATCATTATCGTTCCCATAAACAGTAAATGTATTACAAAATGTTTATAATAGCATTTTGAAGATTAAAAAAAAAAAGAAGCAAAATGACGATATTCAATCTTTACTTAAACTAAATATTTGAATATTTATGAACCTCCAAATGAAATCCTTTTGATTAGCAACACTTTCAAAGCTACATCTAAGATATTATTAAATTATTCTTTTAGATTGTTGCGGGGGTCTTCAGTATGATTTTAAGTTTATATTATAATCTTTGCCATCTGTAGAGTTTTAGTTCACACGTACCGACGGAAGGACAAATGAACGGGACTAAACTAATTTTCATTAATTTGGTTTTTAAGGAATTTGTGAAGCATTTTTGTTATGTATTATGAATGAATATGCCTCTGGTGCCTAATTCGAGAGTGGGGAAATGCAACAAGAATGAATATTGTACGACTCACAGCTACCCGGAATAGCTTGATACGATACGGCCATTATTCCTTTATGCCATTACTAAAATATTGGCATTTCTTTGAATCAAGCAAATCAGTCGTTTTGTCTCTCATCTCATTCCGTTCCCCTTCATTGGTCTACAGCCATAACGAAACTTCCCAGAAGTTTGTTCCTAAATTTCAGATCGGTACATAAATCCTGGCGATTATCTAAGACTTACAATACCTAAACATTTTTGACAAGAAATGTTTAAAAAAGGCGTGGCATTTATATTATATAATATTAATATAATTAAAATATATGCGAACTCGATATTGATGATGATTGATATAAAATAGCTTTGCTAATACTTTAAATTTGTTAATTTTGAACTCTTTAAAATACCGTTATTAAAAAAAAAAAAAAAAAAAAAAGAAAAGTAAACTTTTCTCTTAATAATTATTATTATTACATATGCCGAAGCAGTTTTGCAATATTCCAATTGTTGTTGGTGATGTAAGTAGTTTTTATTCTTTTCACATGCTATGCTATATGGAAGACTTTACGCAGTAAAAAAAAAAAAAAAAAAAAACAAAGAAGACAAACCGGAATCTTCATTAATAATTAATAATAAATAAATATTTAATGTTTTACTCATTTCTCGGAATCTTCATTAATAATTAATAATAAATAAATATTTAATGTTTTACTCATTTCTCGATATTGAGATATATTTTCTATTTCCTTTACTACTACTTTTGCTGTTGATATTAGCTAAGGGTGCAATGAATATAATTGCATTTCCAATAATCTTATTAAAGGTTTTAATTGCCACCAGGTATTGAATTTTAATTAACTTGTATTAGTTGCACATCACAGAGAAAATCCATACATAATTGCATATCATTAAATTGCAACGAAATGTTTAAATGTTTAGTGAAACTCGGTATTTTCGGTATTTCGGTTGCATAAAATTACCGCAAATGAGATCATATGAAAAGGGAAAATGGGGGGATTACCGCAAAAGAGAGAGAGAGAGAGAGAGATCAAATGAAAGGAGAAGATGATACAAATTTATCAAAGTCTTTGCTATTAATACGAATATGATAAGATTAATATTAAGATAAATTTTTTTTTTTGTTGCGAAATTATAATTATTGCGTGCGTGTATTTTGGCCAAGGATATCTATTGATGAAAATGATAAAATAATTCAAAATATCAATGTATATAACGATTAAATTCGATGATTTTAACTTTTCTTTATATAAAATAAGAGTTTTCCATTTAGCACTATTCAGCTATTCAGTGTATAGAAACGTTAAGCACAGAATGCACGCATGGTAGAATCAGCAAAGTAGTTAGTAGTTATTATATTACAAAGTGATCAGTTGCACAAATTAAACGATGTATTGATGTAAGAAAGACCAACAATAGCGGTTAATAGGTACGCAGAGTCATCTTTTTGCATGACAACGCTCGACCATATGTTGCAAGAATTGTCAGTGATACACTAATGCAGTTCGAATAGGAAGTTCTGCCACACACAGTGTACTCATCCGTGATAGTGCTTTCTGATTATCACTTGTTTAGATCGAAGCAGCATGGCTTGGCTAGCACACGATTTCGAAATGCTGAATAAATACTGAAAATGAATCGATGATTGAGTGTTTGGCTGCCAAAACAAAATGATTCTTTCGAAGCGGTATCGCCATCGGAAAAATGTCAGAAAAATAGGTAAAAGTTGTAGAAACTGATGGAAAATATTTTTTACTTAATATATATAGTAACAATTTTGCCCAACAAATGTCTCTTTTAAATAAAAAAATTTTGATCAGAATTTACGCAAACACATAATAAATATCTTAAGATTTTAATGATGAATAACGCAAAAAAGTGTAAAAACATAAGAAAATAAGTTTATTGCCTGATATATAGTGATTATATATATATAAATATTTTAAAAGAATGGAAGTGTAATAATAAACCTTAGTAACGTGAAGTTAGTTCACTCTGCGTAATCCAACTTTTTCTTTTTACTACGTACAATGACCAATGAAGTTGAGTCTTTTCGATAGCTGTTAACGTCCTTTAAGTCTTATCAAAAATCTGAAATATTCTTTTGTTTCTTTGAAAAGTTTTATAACAGGGTTTATATATTTCATATTTCCAGTACCTATACACACACACACACACACACACCTTTTATGACAGATACAGGATGATAATATAAGACTTATTGGGGAATTGTTAGGTGTAAATTTTCATTAAATTTGTGATTGAAAACTCATCGTTATAAGGTAAACATCATATCTTCTCTTCTTCCTTCTACCTTCTCTCTTCTTCTTCTTGCTTTCTTTCTTCCTTCTCTTTAAATGTAAATTCAGTTTGTTCATAAGAAAAATTTTAATATTTTTTTTTTTATTGTTCAAGTGTATAAGTGTAATATACATAACTACATATATATATATATATACATATAAAGTGATTTTTATAGTTTTCCTTTGGTTTAACTGTAACATATTGCCAAACGTAATACCACTTGAGCATAAAAATCATCAATAAAAATAAAGGAGAATCAAAATGAGTTCCATACTATATATATACATATATATACATGTGTCATGAAATTTTAAACCCTTTAAGTGTAGGATTATATTGAACAACTTCTCTATGCTTTAGGGGGATACTTTACATATCATAAAACTTTACTTGAATTGAGTATTTAGAGATAGTTTTACATAAATAACGATTACATTTGTGCGATTGTACTCAATACAATACATCGACTTGCTGCACATAGCAACAGCAAGAGCGCATTAGCCATTTCATTGATAGCTGATTTTTATGATTCCCACCAATTTTAACTCTTTTTATATGCTAGACTGGAATGTTGGTTACTGGGCGAACGGAGTTAGGAAGTGCCATAAAAAACATGCATATCAAATTTTTATTACGAACTAAATTATATAAAATGTTTGTGCACAAAACATACCCGTTGTTCATCCTTTTCAACGATACTAAAATAAAAGTTTTTTTTTTTTTTTTTATTTTTTTTTTTTTCGCAAAAATTTTCATTGTTTGTACGTGAGTCATAGAGAGACGTGAATTTGCATAAGTTTTAAACAAATTCTTAATCTTTGATAAGAGCGAAAGGGAAAGATGGAAAAAGAGAGAGAGAGAGAGAGAGAGAGAGAGAGAGAGAGAGGGAGAGAGAGAGGGAGAGAAAAAGAAAGAAAGAAAGAGAGAGAACGATAGAGATAGAGAGATAGAGATAGAGATAGAGATAGAGATAGAGATAGAGATAGAGATAGAGATAGAGATAGAGATAGAGATAGAGATAGAGATAGAGATAGAGATAGA